>JAPMOB010236443.1:0-10000 GCA_029875015.1 Lepomis gibbosus
AAGTCCCTTGGATGAGAGGCGAAACGTCTTCAAGAATCTCCACCAAGTCCAGTTGCCCTTGATTTTATCCTTCCTTGGATATGCTGGTACTTGTATTAATATTGTATGTTGCTAGAGCAAAAGAAACAAAAAAACATGCCATAATGCTTTACTTAACCATCTGTGAAGAGCAGTTCTATTTAGTATTATTCATAATAGCTATGTGAAGCTAATTATTTTTTCATATGCTAAAAATTAAGCAAGTTTCCACATTAACAGATTTCCCATCTACCCATGTTGTTGGCAAACCTCTGAAAAAAACCTTTGTCATGCTTTAATCCATCACAGATCCAGCGGAGATGGAGAGGATTCTTTGTGAGAAAGTATATTCATAATTTCTACGCACGCAAGAGCTATCTGGAAGCACTCTCCAGGAAAAATGAACTTGTCAGGTAAAAATCCAAAACAAATGGTGGTGTATATTACAGTTTGACGTCATTGCAATAGAATGAATGTCTGCTCTTTATGTTGCATAGTAGGACAGCGACAAGAAGTAAGCAAGCTGTACCCTTTTTGTAAAAAATGTTAAATACAATAGTTCACTGCTTCTCCTGTCTTTTCCCATTTCTCTCATCTGTCTCTCTCACTACCGTCTTGCTGTGTTTTTTTTTTTTTTACCATTTTCCCTCTATGTATTGTGGTAAAACATATCTTTGCCCAGGGACCACTACATAACCGCAAAGGGACTCGTCGGTACATGCCAGTCAAGATGAATTGATTTGATTAGTGTAAAGGCAGGTGGTTAAAAAGTGTGCTTGTGTACCTATAACCTTAAAATGTATATGTGTGTGTGTGTGTGTGAGAGAGAGAGAGGCAGAGAGACAGAGAATTGTGTTGTAAGATCTGTACTTGCATAGTTGTTACCTCAGAGGTAGAACGGGGATAGGAATTGAAAAGTGAAGGAATGAAAGAGACGGAGAGACTACGAGATAGAGAGGAAAGAAGAGAGAGAGAGAAGTCCTCTAAAGTGCTCCAGGCTAAGAGCAAGAGAAGTGAACGATGTGAAGAAATTAAAAATTAGCCTCTGATTTGAACCGCAGCTCGTGCATTAATAAAACATCCTGTGCTCCAGGGCTTACTGCTAGAGATACGCCATCTTTTATTTTTGACAAAAAAAAACATCACGTTTAGCTAATAGTCACATTTTTAATGTTGCTAATATATTTTACCGGAAAATATCTTTAGGCTTCTGCTAAAATTAAATGTAAATTTGTTAAAGTGCTCCTTGGATCACTGACTTCCCCCCCCTCACTTCCCCACCAGCGTTCCACCTTTCCTCCACACTCCTTGCCCCTTTCAGAGGCAGGGGGAGCTAGGCTGTGTAAGTCCATTAAGGAAGTGTTACCACTTTCGTATTATAACACAAAGACAGACACACACAGAAGTTTGTCAAGTGTTCTCACACAATACATGTTTAAAACTGGTAAAATCCTGCTTATACTTGTTTTTCTTTTCCACTATGATTTGTCCAAAACAAGCATCTTAGCCACAATATAAATATATATATATATATATACTGCTATGATTTATTAAACTTGAATAAAAAGTACATTGAATGAACTAACACAAGTCATAGCAAAAATATATTTATAAGTGTTATTAGAAGAAAGGTTACACAATTTTTTGGGACCGTACAATAAAATATTAAATATTATTATACGGTCACAGCTTTCCAATCTCTTTTACCTTCTTACATTGTATATATTAAAAACAATTAAACACAAAGAGCAGAGTTAGACTAGATTAGAGAAATGTGGAAGTAAAGAATTCACTTCCACATCACAAGATGTGATGTCATTTTAGTGGTTTGGTTTTACAGCTTCATTATCAACTGTGTGACATCCCCATTTACACACACACACACAAACACAAACACAGCCCTTCCTCCACAGTGGTTTGAGGTGTTGAGGTCACTTTCTCTCCAGTTAATCACATGTTTATTTAGTGCTGCCAGGGTCACGATCAATTAACGCCGTGCCGGCATTTATTTAAAATATCCTTTCTGTGTTAGCTGCTGAGCCCTTGGATCGCACGCTGCTTGATCACTCACCCCGCAAAGGTCCGCTTTTTAATCCACCTGCTCCCTCCCTCTTGTAAGTCTGTCTGTCTGTCCAACCCCGCTGCATAAATTATTCAAAGTTGGACTAATGGTCCCCATTTAGTGCAGGCTGATCGGCTGTGCATGGTAATGATATAGGAGTAATACATAGACTGCCGAACCTCTCTCTTCTCTCTCTCTCTGACTCTTGTTTCAGTCTCTCTTTCTCTCTCATGACAAATCTCCCTTGCACGTGTCATATCATTAGGTACAGCATCCAGCTAATACACGCTACTTACACTATCCTCTTCTATCCCCTGCCCTCACTCTGCCTCCCTCCCTCAATCTCTGACTTTCTCCTCTCCCTTTCTCCTTCTCTTTCTCAATCTATTATGATCTGTATCTTTCTCTCCCTCTCTCTCTGCCACTGGTTTACTGTGCTTCAATGTCCATCCTCATTCATCCTTCCTCTCCTTCTGCATAGCCTAATGAAGTCAGGACCCCAGAACAGTCCCCACTCTGCCACAGTTTTCTTTGATACCCCAACAATTTATCACTTTGTCAGGGAGACACTTAAAGTTCCTGGGCTTTAATAAGGGCATGCAGTGGGACGGTGGGGGCAATTAGGGAAGCGGAGCAAGTCCGCTTTGCATATTTACTAAATGTGCTGGTGTCATTGCTGCCGCCACCAACACGGCCTGTTGACTGCATGAATTATTCCTCTATCTGCAGTAAACAGCTGGGTAATTATTACTGCCATAATCAGATAAATACTTCTCCCTGTGATGTTGCAACAACATGGCAAAATCTTTTAACTTCTCGTGTAGAGAACAACCGAGAATGTATTGCTAGGCTGAGCAGCACTAGTGTAATTTTTATTCTTCTCTTCTTGTGCTATGGTGTCTCTTCCTCTCTCTACTTTTTTCCCGTCTCTCCTTAATCCAGCCTTCTTCATTCCTCCCTCTCTTGTGTCCCTTTCAAGGACATTCATGAAAGGAGAGCTGCTATGGTGGAGAGTGTGCGGGCCTGCCTGCACGCCTGCCCTGCGATCACGCTCCGCTTCTATGCGTCAGTCTTTCTTTTGCTGCTCTTTCTTTCTGATCCAGTTTGGGTGGAGACAAGTTCACTCCTTCAGTCTGATTGGATTTGTATATTCTGTGTGTGTGTGTGTGTGTGTGTATAATCTGGGTGCTGTGCTCTCCCTGCCTTCTTAGGAAATAACTTTTCAAAGTAAAACAATAGGAGGAAAGTATTTAAAATGTTTGAAGTTTTGAAAATTAAGAATATTGATAGGAGATCATTTCAACACTGGAATCGTAGTGGTATCAGTTTTACTACTTTAGTGAATTAGTTAATCAATCAGTCAGTCACTTAAATGGAAACCTTGTGTTATAAGGGTGTTGAAGGCTCAATACATTGAACCGGCCACTGTCTAAATTGACTGGCTGACTACCCACTCCTTGCCAGCTATTGAATCATTCAATTGGCACAATTAAAACAGCCAATCAGGTCAAGCCTCCATTAAATATTTAGAACCTTTCCAATTAGCTTCTCTGGTGCTGGCCTGGACGACCACAGGTGTGGCCTGCTGTCCCACAATGCATCAGTCTCTGATATACCGTCAGACCTTGACACTCCATTGTGAACCATGGAGTAAATAATTTAGGAAGAAGTAGGACATTTAGCTATACAATATTAGCCATTTAAATAAGTTATCAGTCCAGGGTGAAAATGTCAGTTAGAGTTTCAATAATTTGAAATGTGTGCTTGATTAGCTTGTCCAACAGTTCAGCAGCCATCAGAAGTATAGTCAGAGTGCTCACACTACACTATATGGCAAACTAAACACATTATAAGCATCCAATAATCATCATAATGGAGTACATGCAATAATAAAATAATACTATAATGTGCAAAAATAACTTATAATTAAAGCTGCAAGCAGCGTTGTGCGGGCCCTCGCACATCTAGCGCGCTGGGGCGTGATGCGGCCGCGTTGCATATTCTGGAGCTCTGCCAGTGCGGCTGTGCGTTTACTACGGACGTAGCATAATAATCATCATAATGGAGTACACGCAATAATAAAATAATACTATAATGTGCAAAAATAACTTATAATTATCTTTATATGAAATTACAATTATAGATGATTGAATTGAAGATGATGAAAAAGTATTAGTAACATATAAATGTATAATGTAATATACTGACATGATAATGCAATTAGAGCACACTTTTATTTGAATGTCAAGGAAAACTATATCAGCTCTAAATACCTCTTCCAGTAATCACAATGCCTTAAAGGACAATAAACAGGTGCCCATATATACATTGAAACAGGTTTTGCGTACTGTAATCATTCCTGCTGCTAGTACTTGCAGTGAAGAGACCACTTCCTCATGCACTTTCAGTGTAACAGTCCTCCTTCCTTTGATAAAATAATGTTGACTTATCTATATATTGTCTTTATCAGTATATAATTGATGGTAAGTATAATATTGTAAAATTATGAATGGAAATACCAAGATGATTCCTAAGAAGACATCAATGTAGGTTAATAATCCAGATATAACAACAAAACATATAACAGAATTACAATCCTGTGTTCTTTCTTTCTTTCTTTCTTTCTTTCTTTCTTTCTTTCTTTCTTTCTTTCTTTCTTTCTTTCTTTCTTTCTTTCTTTCTTTCACTCAATCAAATACACACACACACACACACACAGGGCACGTGCTGCGTGCCGAACAAGGCTAATGAGGGTTGTATGTTGTGGCGGCTGGTTGGGTCGACACAGATCGAGGTGCCTTCAGCCGTTACAAATCTGTTTGGCTTTTGTCCACTACACAGCAATTAATAACACTGGGGCTGGGGGCAGGGAAGCAAAGGTCACCGATTCATCCTGACATACACACGCACACACACTCGCACATATGGACACAAATATAAGCAAAAGTGTGTGAACACATAGTATGAACATTGAGACACACATACATATTGCTGATATACACAGACACACACAGACACACACACACACATACACATGATAAAGTCACGCTTAAACACTTTCAGCTCAGACACACACAGACATATGAAACAGGTCCGGACCTGCGGAAACATTGCTAGTCAGTTGTTAAATGGTATTAAAACGAGCAGAAATACACACATATACTGTAAATACACACAGGCACCAATTGGTTTGTGAACCAGACTGTCCCATCATAAACCAAAACTTTATATTTTACATTAATAAGTAATATCCCTTTTAGCCAGGTGGACAAATAGGGGCCAAGCAACCTCTATATTTACACACACAAGCATATATAGACATACAGCCACACATTCATACACACGGTCTTAAATTACTGTGCTTAATATTACCTACACACACATATACACACACACACACACACACACACACACTTTAGACACATTTAGATTTGTTCTCATTCTTGCCACACAGACACACACATATGCACACACAGCGCTCTGCATATTTCATTTATTTTGTAATTTAATCTGGTGCTGCTGAGGAAGGAATGAGAATGCAAAGGCAACGGGAACGGTGTTGTGATTTCTTTTTAAATGTCAGTACCTGCAGAATGTGTTAACCTCACATTACAGACACACTATGAATATTCTGATTCCTTTGTGGAGGCTTGTAATTTAAAACAGAAGTTGGGTAGAGAAAGAAGCAAGAGAGAAGGACAGAAAAAAGGGATAGAAAAAGAGAAAAGTAATAGGATTGTCTTGTATTCTTAGCTGTGTGTGTGTGTGTGTGTGTGTGTGTGTGTGTGTGTGTGTGTGTGTATTTTCACATTACCATGGCATGTGTGTTTTAGTAATTGTTTCCAATTCCCTTTTTAAGTTATTACCCCCTTGTAACTATAAGACTGCGTGATTGCGGAATGAAATTGCTGTGTATGGGCTTTTAATGCATCCCATTTAGCCAGCTTCGCTTAACAGATGTCACACACAGACCTGTCCTGGCTGCGGAGATGAAATATATCCATCATCCTCCCACTTATAGCCTCTTGCACTCTCACTTTGCTTTTTTCTGTCCAAGCACTCTCATTCTCTTGTTTTTCTCTCACAGCTCCTCTTTCTATGTCTTTCCCAGTCTCCCTTTTATCATTAGGCCGTTTTTTATCCCTCTGAAGGACACTCCAGGGAACTGTCAGCAGAGGACTGTGTTCCAAATGCACACTAACATGTGCACAAATGTACTTGATTGTTTACCTTGTGCACAAGTCTTTAATTTAAATAATATTAAGATATATGGTCATAATGTTCAGGTAATGTGTAACGTAACAGGTCTATTTGTTCTAGCGAAGCTGTTGTCAAAAACATTAGTCTCATATGATCGTGTCAACAAGTAAGTTAAATTAAATGTAGTGGCAGTAATCAGGCAGTCATTGTCATTCAGCAAACATACATTAGTGAGACAAACTACTGTGTTGAGATTGACAAGACTACTTATGAAGCCTGGAAATTATGTCTAATATGTTGGTGTAAAATGATGAATATACTTTTTTTTAATTTTTTTTTATTGTACAGTGCATATTTCTCATTTTTATATCTGTCTAATCCCTGTCAAAAATCCATAAATTAATTAAATGGAATTTTTGAATTTGAAATACAAACATGTTTGAATATGGTGTGTGTGCCCTGTAGGAGGGAGCTGGATGAACTTGAGGAACTCCAGAAGAGAGAGAGAGACTGTCTGGAGAAGGTGAAAGAGCAGACAGTCAAGGTCTACCAAGCTCACCGATTACACCACCTCATCAGTACGAAGCAGGTTGGTTTAGGAACACAATTGTAGATATTTGACATAGAAATGACTATGATTTTAACAATATTTGGCCAGAGGCCAATATTAAATGTTGATTCCTTCTAAACAGCTAGTATTTTTATATTTAGCTTTTATGTTTAATTCGAAAACAGTGTCATTTTGCGCACATTAGAGAAAAAAACCCTCAAGCTATAACAAAAATCAGCATCATATAACAGGACCTTGTATCAACGCATGTAGGACTGAGTGTCAAAACTAATAACAGTAAATTACGTTTTCAGCTATCCAGTGATTTCAGATTCTACATGGGAAATAGTACAATGGTGTTGTATCATTTTGATTTAAACACATAAAAAGTTAATAAAGGACAGACATGCGTATACAGTATCTCTGAGACAGAAAAGTTTGAAAAGAGCAATTTATGGTTGAAATTCTTACACTCACCATCACTGTCTACAATGGGCTATTACAATACTCTAATAACTAATAATTTTAGGTAATAATTCAAATACAGTGGTAATCATATAGTAATTGTAGTTAAAATAGTTATTATAGTGCAATTAGAAACCATAAATTGCAATAGTGACCTCAGTTAAGGATTGTGAATGTGAAGCCACATTCAATAACACATTTATATGTACAGCTAATTTGTGGTCATCTGGTGTCACTGTGTTTTGTCGGAAATGTACAGATAGGGAGTTCCTTCAGAGACAGGTCACAGAGAGAAAGAAAGGAAGAGTCTTCTTTCTTTCCTTCTTTTGTTAACACAGATGGGCTGTGTGGAGTTGGGGTGTATGTGCACACATGAGTAAGTATGTGTCCTCATGGCTCTTCTGATGTGCTGAGCGGAGTATTTTAGTGTTTCCCCTGGCTTTAGGTGTGCATAGGTGTGTGTGTGTGTGTGTGTGTGTGTGTGTGTTTGGCATCCACACATCTCTGTGACTCCCCACTGGGATCATAATGAAGACAAAGCACACTGGTCACTGTTGATTCAGCACCAATACTCTCTCTCTCTCTCTCTCTCTCTCTCTCCTTCATGCCTGCACGACCAGCACCGTCATCATCTGGCATACTCCCTATTTCCTGCAGGTGTCCCATGTTCACCTAAGATGCTCACATGCACAGAACTTTCAGACATTCTACTCTGAAGGTGGTGTAAGCTGGAGTGCAATAGAGTCTGCAATTTGTCAGAAAATGTTTGACTGTCCAAATGCTTTGGATTGCCCATATTTTCACTGTTTTTATCATATCAGCTATTTTGGATATTTTATGAATAAACCAATAAGGAAAGAAAGCAAGAAGAAAACTTTGTGTGCTCTTCCCCGCCCTCTGTCCATCTCTTCCTCTCTATATATCTCTCTCTCTCTCTTTCTCTGCATATGGCAGGGGACTCTTTCCCTTCGTAGCTCTGACCTTGTCAGCAGTGAATAGATGGCTCTCCCACACAGTTCATCCTTCCTCACTTCTCGGACCCCAGCCCACACACACATACACACGCACACACACATACTCTCACACACACAGCTTACCAAAAGGCCCCAAGTCCCTGTGACAGAGACAGAGATGGTGTGTTCCAGGGGTCAACATCATTGCTCTTCCCGTAGCTAGGTTGGTACATTTGGGCTTGCCTGTGCACATGTGTGTGTGTTTGCATCATGGTTTGCATGTGTGTGTGTCTTTAAGAGTGGGGAGGATTATGTTTATGTATGTGTTTGTGTGATGTGTGTCCCCAGCGGTCTGTAACTTCCTGTTTGAGTTAGGTGTGCACTCTCAAACCTAATGCATTGTACTGACTGATCCTGGACACTAAAGAAATCACTGAAAATCCTGATTTTGGGTTTGTGTTTCAAATAATTAGAATGCCAGACACTTCTTAAAATGTTACAGAGGGGTTTATTGTATAAACAATTTTGAGAATACATTTTATTCAGTCATAACACTCTTATGAACTTAATTACCTCTAATACCTCTATTAGAGGCTCTTAGCTAAGGTAAAATCAGTGAATGCAAAGGAACAAGAGCAGTCCTGCTCTAGTCGTGCAGTAATACAGTTGTAGGAGGGATATAGCATCAGCATGTGAAGTTTGTGCAGGCTTCAGAAATGGTTCTTTGGAGGCCAAGCCACAAATATAAGAGTTCTCAAAGAGTTCTTTCAAGGACATAAAATATCCCAAGTTGAATTTATGCTTCAGTTAACACAAGAAGGCAAATACAATTAATTTTAGTAGAATTTACCTTTTTTGTTTTTGATTTTATTTTATTAACTGTTGTCTGTCTCCAATATTTATTTTTATTTACTGTAGTGATTTAAAGCGTTGCATTGAATTAGTCATATTTGGATATACATGTGCACAATAATGTTGGCCACTTGCATGATTACATAGACAATGAATGAGAACTTCCGTAATAATTCAATTCTTGCTTGCCAAAGGTCCTTCTCTTTCATAACCTGAAAGGAAGGGAGCTTGTATGTTCACCAAGTAGCTGTAGATGGCATTATTGGAAAGAAACATCCATTAATCTAAACCAGTTGTGGTTTGATCACATTAAAATTGTATTTTGATGTATTTGTGCTTCTGCTGGAGTCATTAAATTGTTCTAATTGTAAGAGGCCGTTCACTCCCAGGACCCATCAGTTAAAAATCTGCTGTTATCCAGTTCTGTCTACAACCCATGGTTACAGAAATGAGGGTCAGTGAAATGGAATTAATTTATCTCTACTTGTTCTGAAACACTTACATCAAAAGTGCTCATGGTCTAATAATGAAACATTTACTAATTAACCAGTCTGTTAATATGTCATTTTAGAAAAGAGGAAGGTTTGGGTCAATATAGTTGGAGCAATTTCCCACTCATGCCCTTTCTCTCCGTTGGCTCGGTGTTTTAGAGTGCCCTAAATAGCAAGCAGTGTTATTAGCATATAGAGTAGATACAGAGTCCTCAAACTCAAAGCTTTGGTCTGGTAATTAACACACAGGCAAAAGGATCACTGTGATTTGAATAATTATTACTGAGTCTGTGGCAAATCTCTACCCGACTTTAGAATGGGGAGGCACAATTTTGTATGTGTGTACATGTGTGTATTTGCGCGTGTGTTGTTCTAATGAACAGGTCTTGTATAATGCCAAATTTGAGAC
>JAPMOB010236449.1:0-30650 GCA_029875015.1 Lepomis gibbosus
CTGAAGGATAACATCTTGTGGTCCCTTTTATGTTTCTCTCTTCCCCCTAGAGCCTGTAGGTTTCTCTATTAGGTCACCTTGACCTAGAACACCGAATCTATCTGATGTTTAGATTCCAATGCTTCGTCATATTGGAATCTCTTACTATCCAAGAGTTGTACTCTAATCTGTGGAGCCAGTTAGTTCTTGTAAACATTCTTGTATGGCTCAACCTTGTTAGATTCCCAGAGAACACTCATATCTGCTATCCTGACGCCTGAGCTACTGTCTCTAGCTAATCAGTCTATTGTTGTCTTCTTGACGAGGACAAGTACTAATGAGAAATACCTAAACCTATAATGTCAAATATTTATGGAGTCAGCTATATTACTCTAAGCTAGACCTGTCTTACCGTTCCCTGTTACATCAATTAAGACACCTAAGAAATATTTCCAACATAAAACAGTTAACTGAGCGGTAAAATTAACTCAGTCAACCATATGTTCTTTTTATAATAAAATCAATGTGGGGCTTAAAGGAGAGTTCAGGTTCATTCTAAAGTCCAAGATATTTGAATGAATCAACTTTCTAAAGAGGTATCCCATAACCAAAGTGAATATTCAAACTGAAGTCATGTAAACGTTAAAGTCGCCTACCAAACACCATGCTGCAGGCTCTATTACTGCAGAATGCTCCCTATGTTCACCAGCCAGTCCCTAAATGTGGACTGGTAGTGTACAGTGGGTTTTTAGCTTTGACTGCTGCATGTAGAAAAAACAATGATTAGGATGATGAGAAAAAGCAAAAACAGTAAAGTTATGACCACAAAACTAATACAAGGAGCTGAAAGATATGCTACGTAGAGCTGGGGAACTGCAGAGATAGAAGCAGGGAGATATTTTTGCTTAGGGGTGCTGCATCCATGCATGCATGCATGACATGACTGTGTGTGGGCAACACTTACACACTTTCCTTCAATACAGAGTGGTTACAAGTGTGGTTGTAGGAGGTCACCGAGGTCAGGACCTCTGTATTTATATGTATGTAGACCATATAAAAAAGCATTCAATTAAAAACAATTATTATGATAACACAATCAACTTAGACCTAAATGAAGACCATGGGGATGCAGTCGATTTAACCATTGTTTTCAACTTGAAAAACTGTTCCACGCTCAGTGTCCACACTTGGGGAAACCTTGTACATGCAATAACTTAGAGGACCGCTATTTGCGGGCAGAGCTTTGGAAGAAACATTTTGTGAATTGTGAAGCATTAAGAGAGATGCTATGCACACTCAGCAACATAACTTAATATTTAAATCTACCAACGCGCCGACAGAATCAGTCAGAATCTAATGTTAATTAATGTTGTGTTCCTCTCCACATCCAAAAGGTCTCAGTCCAGTTCATACAGTGAAACTGTTTAGAGTAAAGCAGTCCTGATCAATGCTGAGGTCCATAGTGCGATACTGTAGCCGATCAGGGCATCACACCAATAACCGCTCCTATAACCGTGACAAGACAGTACAAACAGCTGCTGACGTCAAATGAATAGGCTGAAATAAGAGCATCCTGAATTCCGAACCAACCTGCTGTATTTTATGTTGTCATATAGTAATGATAGTGCCTATTATGTAGTTTGCACATGTAATTTGCACACTGAGTTTCTCCTTGTCAATGAGGTTGCTGCACCCCCTTTCTGGGCGCTTGAATAGAAGAGATAATTCTCGGTTCAATAGTATGAGCAACTGCAGTGCAAGATGTCATTTGAGTCATTGTTAATATAAATACATTCTATGTTTTGTTTTGTTTTGGTGCATCAGAACTTCATGATTTGGTGTAAAAGAGTTTTCAAGTTAAAGTTCAAGAACCACTTAAAGGCAAATTAGAAAAGTTAATAAACAACAGAGTTCCACCTTTGGCCTATTGTATTCCCACCTTAAACTAGTTTAAAAAACTCACAGAAAAGTAAATTAATTTGGGGTTATCTGGAAGTCCAACAACAATACAATCAATAAGTGCAGTGCAAATCTGCTATTTTTCAGTTTTTTTCTTGCTTTTTTTACACAATATTAAAGTATATTTAAGGATGGATTCTTCTTTCAGCATTATTTCATTTCAGCCTATTGCACTCACTCCACGTCTAGTATTGCAGTTTGTGATGCTATGCTTGCAGACATGTTACATAACAAGTTGCCACACATTTCTACTCTGCTTTCTGACATGGGTGAGTATAATGCTGGATTGACTTTGCAATGACAGACTGTACAGACTCCCGTGGGAATTTTAGTTTGATATCCCTCCATCCCTTTCTATTTCTCTACCTTTATTTTTCCCTCTCTTCTATTTTTGCCCACCTCCCTGCTGTCTTTGGCGAGGCCCCAGCTGGTTTGGCACGGTCCCTGCTGCAAGGTTCCCTTCTTTCCATCTATCACCATCATTGGCTCCCATTTTCTGCATCGTGGAAGTGTTTCTCCGGAAGACCCGCCGGATTTCCACACAGGGAGACACAGTCAAGCACACACACTGTGCACACACCTACACACACACATAAACACATACTCAGACAAAAACATTGCCTGCTGTATAGACACCGGATATATCATTTTTACCTTTTTATTTATTCATCTCTATCTGTCCATCTATCCATGGGCTTTTGTCTCTTGGGCGGATATCAGCCTGATGAATAATTTACTGCTGTTAAACGAGACCACCTGAGGGGCACAGAGGAGGAAGAGTAGGAAACAGAATGAGGAGAGGTAAAGTGAGTAAGGAAAAAAAAAGATAAAAGAGAGAGTAAGATATTTAGTTGAGAAATAAAATCCTGATACGGGAGGAGAGGGAACAGAAGAGGAGAGGAAAGCATAGACTAAATGCACCTCGATGCAGAGCCGAGTGCAGGGAGAGACACATGGCCTGTGATCATGTTTAATTAATGATGGAGGGATCCTATTAAACAAGGACACTGGCTTAAAGACTAGCCTGGGAGGGAAACATTGGCGGGTGGGAGGAGAACAGGAGGTCAGGGTGGTGCCAGATAGTTTGCTCTCCTTAGTTGAATGTAGAAGAAGAAAAAAAGAGTCCCGTAGAAGAGCAACAGAGAGCATGTGAAGGTCTGAGGGAGAAAAGAGAGGCATCAGGTTCCACCCGGGCTTGTCTGCTGTTCTATTAATAGCAGTCAAAGCGCATTGGGGAGGGGAAACCAGCCAATTAGAATCAAGCTGCACTACCAATACCACACACACACACACTCATAAAGCTGTCAGACTTGCTGTTGTCACTTATTGTCACCTGGATCATCTCTTCAGGGACCTCTGTGGGAAGCTGTGGGTGTTATCCAGCCCAGACTGCTAATCACGACCCTTGCTCATGTTTGGTCGGCCGTGTTACTTGGATGCACATTGCTGCAAAAGTTCAAATTCTCTCTTCTGAGCCTAAGGGGCTGTGATGCACTGGGGATTTTGTGGTAGCAGTAATGTAAATCAGCAACATTGCAGCAGTTAAGCAACCAATTGGCACACAACGTTTAAATATGCGTTACCTGTATTGCAGTGCAGAGGCAAATTACGTTTCTCTCAATGTTGAATGGAAGTTGCAGACTGTTTCTTGCCAATGAGACCAGGTATAGTTTTAGACATCATTTAAGCGGACATTCACTGAAAGAAGAAACTTTGGGTCGGTGGCTTGATCCCCGACTCCTTCTGTCAACATCGTCAAAGTGTCCTTGAGCAAGACACTGAACGCTAATTTGCTTCTGGCGGATGGCCAGCTCTTTGCATGGCTACTTGCCACCATATAAATGAGTGAATGACAGGCAAATTACAAAATGCTTTGGATAAATGTTCTATGTTAATGTTGTGCAATTTAGCATTTAGTATCTACAACAGGAAACTTGTCAATCATACTGAAAAGGAAAAATCTTGTAATTACCACCTGAATGATATAACATGAAATCAAATCAGACATCTGACCGAGAAAACCTTTAAACCCTATTGGACATTTACAACAGGTCATGGTCAAGGTCAAATTTATTGTAATTCTCTCCCTATACAGAGTATGGAGAGGAAGACATTTTGCTTAAATTAATGTAACCCTTTCTGTTACAATTAAATCAACCTAATCAATCAAATATTAAACCTTGAATATGTGCCAAATTTGGGGCGCCTTAATTAGCTGGGATGAAAAATCCAAAATTAACTGATGTATCAGCAAAGCTTCAATTTATAACCAATAAAACCTAAATGACTATGTAAACGGTACGCATACATAAAACAAATTAAGACTACACTGCAGAATCACTGGAGAAACAAACTTAATGTCGACAGCAGTACACTCATTTAAGATGACTCATGATGATGATTTTATTATTGTGTCTTGAATACAAAAATTGTTCAGCCTGCATGGGCGTGTAAGACAGCATTAACTGATATAAAGCAGATCCAGACTACAGTGCATATATTTTCCTATTATTCTATTACAAGTCTATAAAACATTAAAATTTTTGATCTTCTAGTAATATTTCAGGGTTTTGTCGAGCTGCGTCATGTACAACACAGAAAAAAGGGGGTAGTGATACTCCTCTAAGACCTTCCAGCTAAATGTGAAACATACACTAAGCTGTTGACTTAGCTTAACACAGAAGCTGGGAACAATGGGAAAGTCAAAAGTTAAATAACTGTGAGTAACTAATTAACATGGGTGCAAATTTGGCCGTTGGATTAGTTGTGCTGTCCATGTAATAGATTCACCCCTACTAAGACTATTTCTTGGCTTCAAGTCTTTCTGCTAAGCTAACCAGCTGCTGACTGTAGCTTCATGTTCATTGGTTCAGGTTTTCTCAACTAACACCCTTCATGAAAGCCAATCAGTGTATTTCTCATACAACCATTAATTCTTTGCTGAGTAATGTCATTTGTAAGATGCCACAAAATGTCACTCTCTTGGCCCTGACTCCCTATATGTTTACTTCACATACATTTTTGGATTGTTGCTCTGCTAGAGTAAACCCTAACACAAACATAGCCCAATGGATGGTTCCAGTGTTGACTACTGACAGACACGGAAATAAATAATTGATTGTGATTATGCACACTACTGAAGTTTAAGAGAGCAGAAACATGTCTGCAGCAGAGTCGCAATAATCTACTTTGTTGTGAACGTTTACTCCTGGACGCTGAGGTTCCCTTTCAACCTACATTATTGATTCTCTGCATTACTCTACCCTCTCTAGCTTCCTCTCTTGTTCCCTTTCATACTCTAATTTGATCTCGCTCCCTCCCTCGGAGTCTCTCTTCATTGAGATGCCATCCCCTTCCCCACATCCATCAGACCATCGCCTCCCTTTCCCACTCCTCTTATCTCATTACTCTCTCTAATTAGCCCCAAACGAGCCCGTAGGAACCAATAACACGCCTCCGCTCACACATATCAATGAGATTCACACACACATCTGTAAAGTCATGTTTAATTTGTGTGTATGTGTGTCTGCATGAGTATGCTATTCACATTTGTCTTTTTGATATTTAGATTTACTGATACGGCCATGAGTTTTGGCAGACTTTACTGATTATGCAAGATAGAAGGGAAGTGTGTGTATGTGTGTGTGTGTGCGACACGCACATGCATGTGCAGCCAGCTTGTATCTCAGTTGGACACAGGAAATGGGTGTTTGGTCGGGAACAGATGATTGTGAGGCACACTGTCCCAGGCAGAACTCTGTATCAGGAGGTGGCCAGTACACACACACACACACACACACACACACACACACACACATACAAAAAACGATGCACAAGCAAACAAGTCCATTCATGCGAATAACTCTGGGCCACACCAAATCTAATGAGAATGTTTCATGTTTTTAATAATTTACACACCTAGATTCACCAAATGTAATGTTTTTCTTTATGTTCCTGAATGAATTGTTTGGACATAATAAATGCTAAGTATAGTGACATTCAGACAATTTTAATTGGAGTGTGTCTAGTGGTGTGTTTAAATGTGCTGAGAGGGTTTATTAGTCAGTTGTGTGTGACTGAGATGGGAAGTAACCCAGGCACAGCTGCAAGTGCAGCTAAACAAACACTCATACATAAAAGATGAGTTCCTCTCTACCCCCCTCTCTCACACACACGCACGCGCGCGCGCGCACACACACACACACACACACATAGTGGTGTGTGTGTGTGTAAGTGTTTACCTGAGTTTATTTACTAATCTTCTTTTTCTAAGAATGCATTTACCACCTCTCTGTGTGCCCAGGAACTGGACAAACAAGGCTCCTTGGTTCCATGTGTTATTTTTAAACCAGTATGGATCTGTGCACCTGTGTTTTGGTTTATTTTGGTCTTTTTCCTCCTCTCCTTTCCTCTCCTCTCCTCAGGCCTCAGTATGTCTGAGAGGAAAAATACCTCTAGGTGTTTTTATCGTCGCACAGAGCTATGAATCCGTGTATGAAATGGATCTTTCCCCCAGCCACTGCTTAGCTGGTGTTGTGCAATGAATTAACAGTATTGCATATTATAACTGCGTGCAAGCAGGTCATGGTGAATCAATAGTATCTGAGTGAAAGGAAACAAAATCTCTCATCTCTGTCTCACAGCTCTATCTGTCTTTTTCTTTTCACTATTTGTGCATGTCTCTCTGCTTATCTGCCCCCCCCCCCCATCTTTATCTCATTTTTTCTTACATACCCAGAAGCAATGAGTGACTTGAAGGGCAGAGGGTGAAAACAGAAATTAACCACAGAGAGTGAGTGAGTGGCACAAGAGGGGGCAGAGAGAAGAGGGAAATGAAGGGATAGACCATGTAAAAGAGATGGGAGAAAGAGACTGTCTCCAGTATCGATCTGGTAATCCTCATTGTGCTCTCTGGCGATTCTAATCTTCCTCCTACACAAGATGAGGAGACGCAGGGAAAGGGCGAAAGGAAAGGAGGAAGGGAGGGAGTGGTGAAATGAGGGCGGGATGATGAAAGAGGAGGAGCAGTGCCATCCAGTGGTGCAGAGGAACGCTGCAGCACTGTGGGGTTGTTATTGTTTAATTGATAACATCTGTTAATGTGTGCCCATCTGTGTTGGTTTGTGTGTTAA
Organism: Lepomis gibbosus; assembly: GCA_029875015.1. NCBI lineage: Eukaryota > Metazoa > Chordata > Actinopteri > Centrarchiformes > Centrarchidae > Lepomis > Lepomis gibbosus. The sequence continues at coordinate 7,071 of JAPMOB010236449.1, forward strand.
CAAAAATAGCTGCTCATTCATAACTATGAACCAAATGCACAACATGTCAGCTCCCTTCAGCCCTCGGTCTTTGGCACAGAAGAAGCAGAGCTAAAACAGCGAACATATGGTCCCCATGACGCACTCTGACCTTGAGTGGTTTTTTGGGAGTGAGGCACAGACAAATACACATTTAGGCACCTGTCACACAAACTTGGACAAAATGCAGATTTTATAGTCCTTTGAAAAAACGATAGAAATAAAAAATAAATTAATAAAATAATACAATACAGAATGGCCAAAAGTGCTTTTATATATGTTTTGCCTGCCACCACCAATAGGGGCGCTATTGTATGATACACTCACATGAGTATATAGTATAGAATATATTTGGAATGCCACTGGTAGAGGCTCTATTTTAGGATACACTTAGTCGTATTTGAAGGTTAGTTAAAATGACGTTGTTGTTTAGATTGGAGTACTTGTTCGCTTGGATCTATGGAGTCTTGGATCTATTGACAGAAACAAAATATAAGATCCATTATTATGTTTTCAGTGGTGTGTAAAGACCTTACATAACAAACCATTATGTTTTTATTACCTTACAATGAGCCATTTATATCTCCATTACCGCGGGCACCCCCTTGTTGCATCGTCATGTTTCTACAGTGGTTGAAAAGGGACAAACAGCGCTACAGAGCATTTCATAACTACGTTCTTCTTGTTCTACTTCTTGTAGAATTCAGGTAGTGCAGACATCACTATGTTGAATACATACGTTAGAAGAAGAGCATCAGAGATATATTTTCAACCATTACATGGTGGATGAGAATATAAGTCATAATACTGACTTACATCAACATGTTTTTTGGTTATGTCTGTTGGTAAGGTGCAGAACTCGAGGGTTTGATCCCACCTTGGGGGTCCAACTTTTTTCTCTCTCTCTCTTCAAAAAATGGAGTCTGCAGCGAATGTTTATCAGATGTTTGATCAACATCCATCACTCTACGGAGAACATTTAGGGGAATCATGTTTCCTGAGTGCTCTTTCAGAGGTGTGTCAAGCAGGCTGCAGACTCTTTGTCGCTCAGAATTTTTCAAAGTAAAAGCTCAATTCAATTCCAATACCGCATTACAGTAAACAAGCTTTGCACGCTTCTATTTTGTAGTCAAAACCACTAAAGAGGAAGTGATTATATGAGTAACTCTTGCTGCCTTGACTGAGATCTATTTCTGCACTGCCATCAAAGTATTATTTATTTATATATTTTGCCACTACAACGTAATCTGGCTGCAGGCCAGATAATATTTTTGTTAATGTTTGTATAAACGTCATCTAATGTGTGGTTTATAATGGCCTGTGGTGCAGAAACAGTGGCAATGTTTCACACTCTTACATTTTCCATGTTATCTGTCAGTGTCCAAGTCACAATAACATGTGGTTTTACTGAATAATTAAGTAAAAATAACTTCTCAATAATTATACCTAAAGACCCTCATTTATTTACTGGCTATTCTCTGCTGTCTCAGAAGAGACACCTTTTGTGCCACCGTAGCTGTCCTATGCTCTTTGAAAGGTTAGGGGGCAGTGGTAGACTGGATAGATGGTTGTAATTCTCAACCAAAATGTCCAAGATTAAACTTTTGAAATGTTGAACTCATTATTATTATACACATTGCCACAGTGCTACCAATTATTATCATACACATTGCCAGAGTGCTACATGCCCAAAATAATCAGACATTCTGTCACTGCGCTACTTCTAGATAGAATTAGAATGAAAATAAAATATTCCTCTTTTTGCTGGGGACCCTCTGGAACCACCTCAAGGACCCCTGGGGAATAGAATTTAAAGCTTTTATTTTTTACTTAAAAAAGAAAATACAGTTGTGCTAGATTGAAGTGAACCTGTAATCTTAACTATTCTAAAGACAAACCTACCCCCTTTCTTATTTTAACATGACAATGTCCTTGTGTACAAATAGGTTCATAAAGAAAGTTTTTCCCAGTTTGTTCTTGAATAATTTTACTGGCCTGCACAGAGCCCTGATCTCAACCCTCATCCAACACCTTTGGGATGAACTGGGACGCTGATTGGGAGCCAGACCATATCACCCAGCATCACTGCTCAACCTCACTAATGATCTTGTAGCTGAATGAGTGAAACTCCCTGCAGCCAGGTTCCCAAATCTTGTGGAATAAGATAAAATTGAATTTTAGTTATTCTGAGGGCAACTGTTGTGCAGCAGTTGCAGCACAAAGTAGGAATGAATGCAAATATAAAATGAACAGATATCCAAAATCCAAAATATACACAATGCCAAAAATATAAACAAGGTTAACAGTAAAGTTGGATACACCTTGTTCAAAGCTCTCTCGCACTCTCTCGCGCACACTCACAAAAAAAAACCATTTTCTGCCTCCCTCTCTATCTCTCCTTTTCTCCCTTTGGCTACATGGTGGTGACCTCAAGAGCCATTTATTAACATGGATTAGATGTTGAAAGGAACAAAACCTGGCAGAAAACCAGCTGTTAAACCTTTCTCTCCTCTGAAGCAATACGACACCAAAAGCCTGAAACAGAGATTTAAATAAAAGGAAACAAAGAGAGAGAGACAACAGAGAAATATGTTACAACAGAAGAAAGACTGACTGTCAATGGCCTTTTTCTGGGTTCATCATGCAGAAGGTCCTGGGTTTGATTTATTCGACATGATTCATCTGTAACTGTATGCTGTTAAAGTCAAGCAGCTACTGACTCGGCTCCTCTGGTTGGCTGATCCCCTTACTGTTCCTGCAGTACAACCTGCAGGTGTACAGTACATGTGGTCTACATGTAGGATCAGTACAATTAGTACAGATATTTATGGTTATGAAAGGATGAGCGCCACCATGAGGCTGACATTTGCGAGTTCAAGTAAAATCCCCAACACTATTTTGATAGATTTAGACCATGGGCCCATGGGAATTTTCTCTAACACACCAAGGTGGCAAATTCTGGTTAGATTTTTTATAGCCTATATGTCTATAGCTCTATATTTTAACATGATAACCTTTTGTAAGTGGTAGCTTTGTCACAGAGATCAGGCTTCAATGACAAAAGAATGAAAAAAATCTTCATTTGTTCATCATTGGAAACTCAACTTTTTGTGAAGTGACCAATCACAGCATGGATGGGGCGGGACTTTAAACAAGGTTCACATGCAAACTTTTGAAATGTTAAACGTGTTGTTAGGCAAGCATGGTTATGATTACTGACGAGACAGTACTAAAACCTGACCACCAGATTATTTTTCCTGTATTGTCCAACTGAAATTAATATCATTATACTAGTGGTCAACTATATTGTGAAGACCTTATCTGAAATTATGAGAAATACACTATAATCACTAGTACCTTGCTAGTGGAACAAAACAAGTCAGAGTAATCGTTTTGAAAATGCAGCAAATTAAAGAAAGTTGCAATGATTGGTCATTTCTTCAGTCATTTTCACGCAGCTGAGTCATGGCTGAATAAGTCACAAAGTGCTTGTAGTCTCAAAGGGAAACACATACCAAATTAACCAGCAGGACTCACCTCTTCAGATGATGCTAGTGGTTAACTATATAATCATGGTGGAAAAATCTGGTTTTGAAGCTACAGCAACATTTATTGATGTTGCATAATACGAGATTGCTCAAAAAAATGAAGGAGACACTTAAATCACACATCGGATCTCGTTAAACAAAATACTTAAAAGTTTAAATCTTTATTGTACATCGTATAATTCATTGAGAACAAAATGACATAACAACAGTCAATGGAAACCAAAATCACAAACCGTTTGAAGGGTGGATATAAAATTGCATCGAAACATCTAAGAAAAATTTGAAATCTCGGGCTGATCCAACTTGCGTGAATTTCATCACGGCAACACAAAATGTGTCTTAGTAGTGTGGCTAACTCCCACGTGCCTGTATGCACTCTTGACAACATCTGGGCATGCGTCTGAAGAGACGTATGCTGTCCTGGGGGAACCCCTTTCAGACCTGAATCAGGGCTTCAGTGAGTGCCTGGACAGTCTGCGATGCTACTTGGTGGTGTTGGATGCACCGATATGTAACGTCTCAGAGGTTCTCAATTAGATTCGTGTCTGGGGAACATGAGGGCCGGTCAATGGCATCAATGCTTCCGTCTTGCAGGAACTGCCTTCATACTCTGGCCCGTAACAGCCCTTCTCCTGGTATCTCCTCCATGCTCTTGAGACAGGAGCAGATAGGTATAGATGTGCCTTCCTGGAGGAGCTGGACTACCTATACAACTGGAATGGGCTGCAGGTATATCGCCTCATGCTACTAGTAGTGACAACGACACTAGCAAAATGCAAAACTAGGGAGCAATCAGTCAGGAAGCCTAAGGAGAGAGCAAAACCATTCCATTTGGGGTGCTTGTCTTGCTGTTGCCTCTCCAATGCAATTCTTTTCACTTTCATTTGCACCAAAACAAGTGACACTCATTCACAATCATTATGCTTCCCATCTGGACAGATTGATATACCTGAAGTTTAATTGATTTGATGTTATATTGTGATGATTATGCGTTCCCTTCATTTTTTGAGCAGTATATACACATATTTTTAAGATAAAGAGATTATACAAGTAATATCATGTCAAATGATGGCAGACCTTGAAAAAAACCAACATATAGCATATGGCTACATCTTCACACACACAGACTTCACACAAACCTACGGTGCAGGACAATAATGGCAAAAAGAATGTTTGGTCACCTCACAAAACCTAATAAACAGTACAGCAATAAATAGATAAAATTAACAACTATATATTAATACTAGTCTGTACTTTTTCCTCTGGGGCATCATCAGGTAAAAAAAAACATTAATTTGTCTAGTGCTTTAGTACAAACTACCAGCAAAACTAATAGCATTCCCATCAGTCTCATCAGCCTCGCTGCGTACAGCGAAATGGTAAACATCAGCATATTAGCATTGTCATTTTGAGCATGTTAGTTAACTGATGTTATCACTTAGCTCAAAGCATCATCGTGTCTCTAGAGCCCCATAGAGTTCCTAGCTTGGCTGAGAAAGTCTTGTTAAGTGCAGGTTCATGGTGGCTGTCAACTTCAACTTTGGTTTGCCTTAATGCTGTGCATAGTCTTTCTGTCTCTCATCTCAGCATTTTCTGCATTGTTGATGGTGACCTGTGTGGTGCTGGATATACTATGAATAATGTAATAAATAAATTTTAAGTTATTAGCAATATTGCGAAAAAGGGTTGGGCAGAAAAGTAAAAATTGCCACTGAAATCATAATGTAATATCACAAAATCTAACAAGCTATGACTTTATAAGCAGAATGTTACATGTGCTCAGCATTTTTGTTATTTTATGTGTTGTTACATTATTATTAAATATTTTGAACTATTATAATTACATATATATTTTTTTCATGATTTTCTATACATTTAAATAATTACACATTTTTACACAATTATTACCTTATGTGTAATTATTCCATTATTAAATAATGGGAAGTATTTGTGTTTTATATTTTTGTTTTTATTAACATTTCCACCTTATTATTTGCAGTTATTATGTCATGTACAATATTTTTCTTTATTACATTATATAAATTCCTCAGTTTCAGTATCAGTTTCTAGACACCGCTCTTCGGCTAAGCTGGGTCCTGAATGCCTTGCAGAAGATGAAGTAGATAAGTGGATCCAGGCAGACGTTGAGAATTGACATTAAGATGGTCAGTTCCATAAGGTTGTGGAAAACCGGGCCCCATGAACAATGCCTCAACAGGAAAGTGTAGGGAAGGCGGACCACGTGGTAGGGGACGAAGCAAAAGCAGAACACACTGACCAGTACTAACATCTTCCTACGTGACTTTCCAAGCTTCTTGGAGCTGGAAGACGTCAGCTGCCTCTGCTGGGCCAGTGACACCCTGTGGGAAGTCCTGTAGTAGAAGAAGACTAGGGAGAAAAAGACGAACAGGAAGATGGCGGTGCAGCAGGTGTGTATGAGTTTATAGAATAAGGCGAGCTGGTCACTGTGCAAGGCTTCACATTTGACTGGGACAGAGGTGACAGATTCATAGGTGTGGAACGACAGGATGACGTAGGTGCTCATCATGGCCAGGAGGAAAACCCAGGTTACCGTGCAGATGATGTGGGCAGCTCGCACTGTCTGCAGGATGTGAGTTCCTAATGGTTGGACAATCTTCAGATACCTGGAGAAATGAGAGGCACGTGTCAGTAGATAACTTCACTAAATAACAGGCACAGTTTGATCCGCATTCACCTACTGATCCGCTCCCATGTAAATTGTGACTTTGATGTGGGGATTTGAGTACACAATATACTTGCTGTACAAAAAGTACTCATAAGAGAACTGTCTCTAGGAGCAATACTTTGAGTCCACTAGTTTTGTTTTTCTGTATGTTGACATAACCAGATTTCTGTTTGCATAGGGTTTAATTGTGGAGTATTAGTTTAATGCAACATGAGATCTACCAAGTTCAAACTTCAAGGGGAAGTCAATGACAGGCCACTCTATATACCCACATTGCCGCCCGGCCCTTGCATACCTATTAGCAGCAATGCAGCCCATAAACACTATGCTGGCATACATGTTGAGGAAGAGGGCAAAGGCACCAATGTTGCAGTAGACCAGCCGGACGGTGACGGAGATGCTAGCATATTTTGTGATGCGGATGGGGAGACAGAGGCAGAGAAGGAAGTCAGCGGCTGCCAAGTTCTTCAGGTAGACTGTAATGCTTCTGGACGCCTTCTGCTGAGCATAGCAGAAGTAAAATTTCATGATGAAGCCGTTGAGGATGAAACCCACCTGGAGAGAAAACAGGGTGAGGATGGAGATTTGAACAAAAGGACACAGGGTGCTACCAGCCCTGTGAAACTAAAGTTATATACCAAGCTGTTACCGCCAGAAGTTCCAGCTTGAGTCAACTTTAAGAGAGCATCTTTTAACTGTTACTGTCCTGCATCTCAGTTAATGCATGTTAAAAATTTGGTAAGCAAACTTCTTTTATAAACCTGTGTTTACTTTAAACCAATGTGTTCCCCCTAGAGCCACTAGATTGTGCTGTAGCTTTCTCTAGGTAGGCTCCACTTTCTTAGGTTAGGCTAGTGTACTGTCCAAGATACACCATAGTCAACCAAACTCCATCATCTCCCTGTGCCACCTTTCCTCATTCGCTGGATCCATAATTTCTTCAGTGACAGACCATAGTCAATGAGGTTGGGAAGAACCACATCCACTAGCATTACTGTCCGAACACCAGAGTCCCCCACGTCTGCGTCCTCAGCCCCTTTCTCTACACTCTGTACACCAATGACTCCCATTACAAAATACTTCAAAGACTCTGTTGACACAGCCATACTCGTCCTCATCACTAACACAGAATCAGTTACAGTATATCACTAATCCATTGCCCACTTTACCCAATGGTGTAAAGACAGTCACCTCCTCCTCAACGTCACCTAGACAAAGGAACTCATACTGGACACATGCCGTAAACTCTCCACCCCTCACGCTATCTCCATTAACAGCCAGCCAGTAGAAAATGTTGACAGCTTCAGGTACCTTGGCATCACCATAGACAATACATGGGTTTTGATCACCATACCATAGACATCCACAGACGCTGTCAACAAAGACTTTTTGTCATACGCAAACTCAGGACTGTCTCAGTCAAACCACACCTTCTGCTTCGGCATACGCTTTGGGAAAAGTTCAGTACCCTGAGCTATAAGAGCGTTAAACTCACAGACAAGTTAAAGATGTCACTCCTGTGTTATATGTGTAGATATATGTACATTGTCTGTATGTGTACTATATGTAGTTTGTGTGTAGAATTCATGTTGAAGGTGCTCTTTGTACAGACTGTGAAAACAGATTTCCTCCACTAAAGAATGAATCTGAATCAACCACATTACATCATTCAACTATACAACGTGCTTACCCTCCATTCCACACTACAATGGACAGATCATAATGATCATAATGTCTGTCTCCACCAGTCATTCAGCCAATTTAATTCTGGCTACTCTGATTCACACTCCTCCCATTTCTCTGAAACAGACAGTGAGGAGATTTGTAGTTTATCCTCCATGAAATTTTCTGTCCCATGTTCTTCTCAGCCACTGATGCATGACACATTCATCAGTACTCCTCCTTCCAAAAGGGGGACCACAACATTTCAGGACTGTTCAGACTCCTCCCTCCACTACCACAAAAGTAGTGATGGCTGGTGTCTAGCTCCTTCCCCTCAACCAGAGTGTAATGCTAACTTAGCCTCGCCTTCACCAGAATGGACCTCATATTGTCCCCGCCTTGAAGTGCCTGAGTTTATAGCTAAAGATATTGAGCATTTTGATCCAAACAACTGTGATCAACACATTGATGACTAGTTTACGCAATTAATCATAGTTATTAGAAATAGAATTAGTAAGAATTTAATTGACCTTCCCCATGCAATCCAAAGGGTGAAGGTTAAGCTTGTGTAGAAAACCAGCTCTAAAGCTGTACACAAATTTATACAGTCACACCCTCCATGTAAGATATGACTAAAAAGAGCTCAATCAAGCATTAATGGAAGAATTTATTTTCTGCTGCTGAACAGAGAGAGAACAGTTGCAGCCTCCCCAATTAAACATTCTCAACATGAGCATCTTAGAGATTATTATAAACATTTGAGGCATGTGTTCTTCCAAGTTAAGAATGCACCAGGTGTAGAAGAAACCCCTATCTGCAAGTCCTTGTTCTTAAAGAACCTTTACCCATGCTTATGCCCTGATGTTGTACTTAGGACACATCAAGGTAACCCCTTGATGCAGGAGTTAAGGAAGACGACACAGTTGGTGTAGAAGACTATCTTTGCTTTCAGATCAGTGGTAAAAAAATACTGAGCCTGCCACCTCAAACACAGTAGCATCACCAGGACCTGCTGCCTCAAAACATCACCCCGCGCAACAGCTCAAAAGGGGGTGACAAAAGACAGCATGGTGCGCACACCCACCATGTCCACCAACTGAGTTGAGATAGATAATCTCACAGTAGAAGGTGCGGAAATCCACACTCAGAAATTCTGGCCCAGCCGTATGACTAGCTAACAGACTGTTCAGAGGATGACCACAGCATCTCTGACCACGTGATCATCAACCTTCCTGTTCTCACTAACCTTGCAAGTAACTGATAAACACTTTTTATTGTGGACATAGTAAAGTTATTGTCATGATGTTATCTGTTTTTTGTTTTGTACATTATTTTATATCATTCAAATAGGATTCCATCCATGTCAGGGTATTAACAGATACCCTCTCAGTTCCTCTCTCCTTTGGCTCTGCTTCTCTTTAGAGAACACGAAGGCATAGCATACTCCTGGCTTGGCCTGCTCAGACCAGACACCAAGCAGAGCTCTTAAGATCTTAACTGATACCTGAACCCTGTTCAGTTAACTTTGAGGAGAACAGACAGAGTGGCTGGACCCTCTCATCTGCGTCACGACACATCAAAAGACTGCAACTAAACCATTGTTGACCTTTTAACTTGGCAATAATAATAATAATAATAATAATAATTGTGAAAATGAGATAAATGTGAAGAAAAGGACACTGGTTCTGGTTCTTGGGGGGCCGTCACAGAAACTGTTTGACTGCCTGACACATAGGTATACAAGCCATATATTAAAATGATTTGTATTTGCTTTAAGAGTAAAAATCGTTAACTGCTTAAGCTCAAATTTTATGAAAGATGTTTTATTTGTAAAACTGTTCATTTCTTTTATAAGTCTTAAATTTCTTTATCTCTTGAACCTGACCTCCTCTTTGTCTGTGTATGGTCAGACATGCTCAGCAACAATGCATGCTGAAGTCTCAAAATAGGACACTTGTGGTTGCAGAGGTGTGTATCTTGCACACATGAGGTTGTTGTGTGAAAAGGAGTGTGAATGAGGGGAAGATCATGAGCTTTACTTATAGGCACTATCTGCCTATACATCACCAGCCATTGTGAAAAAGAAAGCAACCTCACTTTGAGATTAAAAGAAGGAAGGTTTTTCTTTGTAAAAAATGCTGACTACCCGTGTTTTATGTCTGTATTTTGTATATGATTTCATTTATGTGAATCATTTGAAATAATTAAGAGGAAAAAATATCATTTTGTCTTGTTTTTAAATTGAGACTATATCTCGGCTATATGCACTGAAGATTACACAAAAAGTTTCTTGAGATCTACATGATAAGTTTTATTATTTCACTTGGTATTTTTATTGTTAATTTGTGACTAGAGCAAAGGATATGAGGTGAGGTCAATTTTTGTTTTTATATTTCAAAATATATTATATAAATATTTAATGAGATTGAAATAGGTAATTGGCTATCAATTTCTCTTGTTTCAAGAGTGTGCCCTGATGTGGACTATGTTCATTTCTATTATTAATTATAAAGAAAGTAATAATAATTATTATTACATTATTCAATACATATCTTGAAGTCATCTAAACCTCACCACCACCTCGAATTTTTGCTGTTTGCATCAACCTTTTCTAACGTGATACAAAATTTGTGCATCAAAATACATTAATAAAAAACAGGGATATCAGTTAGCATAATCAAGAAATAATTTACTCATCCTAAAACGCATTTCTCTCATAAAAGGGCATAAAACATCTGAACAGACATGTGCTTACGAAAAAAAGTGATAGAAATTTTGACTTTACCAAAAACACCAGACTGTAGACTATCATCAAGAAAAGGTAGGCGGAGGTGTCGACCTGATCACAGACAGCTGGACTGTCGACTTTGGTGTGGTTTGTATCTGAGGTCTGGTTGAAGGTCACTTCTTCTCGGTCACTCATTTTTCTGGTTGATCTAACAGAAGTGAAACCAAATTAGAGAACAGCATATACACGAACATACGCTCTGTAGTAAAAATGCTTTGCCAAACAGCAGTCTAAATCTCTGCAAAACACAACTGGTTGCCAGAGAGTAAGCCCAAGAAGACAAGAAAGTGACCATGACCAAAAGATTCATATATGAAAATCAACGTTAAGTATCGTTCAAAAATATTGTCTTTATATAATAATACATAATACCATCAATTATGTGTCATATATACTCAATTGTCAGCAGGCTGGATGTGGTTTTCAGACATAAAAATGTCATATTGACATTAAAATTTTAGCCTAAACATCAGTAAAATGAAATACTCATACTCACGCATTTACCTGTGCGCAGCTGTCAGTGTGGATGTCTAAAAGGCTGCTCGCATTACTGCTTCATTCGACACAGCTTTGACAGCAAGAAGACTGAACAGCTGCAGACTAACCCGGATGTGGTGATGGTTTCATTTATGCAGCATCACTATAAAAAAGAAAAAGCAAACACATGCTCACACAGGAACTACTGTGAGACGCCATTTTATCTTCCTGTCTAAGGTTCGGGCGAACAGACCACAATTACCACTGAAAATACTTTACAGTTCAAGTCTCAAGGGAAGGCAATGTTAGTCTATGAATCGGTCCACCACTTTAGTCCAGACTTAAATACCTCAGCAATTATTAGACGAATTGCTATTGCACGCCATGCAATTTGTCCCTAAAGACACATACTCGTGACTTTGGTGATCTCACATTTGTGATGGTGTTGGCACTTTTTTTCTATCCATCTATCAATCACCTTTCTGCTGTTTATCCTGGTTCAGGTCTGGAGGTAGCCCAGACACCTTTCTACCCATGTCCCCTCTTGCCATGATCCCTCAGGCTTGATGGGATATGCAGTAAAATCCCCTAGTGTTCTGGATCTGTAGTGGTCTCACCTGCAGTTTGACTTATCTGAGTTACAACCTCAGCTGTCCCAAATTATTGCAAAGGAGCTGTAAACCTGAATAAGTTCAGAATACTCAAAATATTTGTGGAAACTGATTGAAACTGTCTGGAAAGGTTTCCACTGTTGATACCTGATGTTAGCTTATGCTAACAGCTAATGTTAGCATAACAGGAATTCAGCAAACTGACTCCACATACCGGAGTAAAGTCAAAATAAAGTCAGTCACAAAACAGAAAAACAGAAAAAAAACACTTTCACAGCTTTGTAAAGAAAGCTGGGTTCTCTCGAACTTTGTAAATTAGTTATTAATTAATAGTTTTTCAGTCAGCATTGTGCAAGGTTGGCCAACAGGCTTCCCCTTTGGTGGGCGTGTCAGAGCTGCAACACAGCTGTGGTTAAAATGCAACAAAAATCAGGGCACTTGCATACACAACTGTGTGTTCAAGGCACCACCATTTCCGTTTAAAATATAGGTTTTGCTCATAGACCGTATATAAAAGGTTCTGCTACGTTTTGTCCGCTGATTTCAGCCAGGGCCATTAAATAAGTCGTTAATAAATCTTATTTAACGGCCCTGATTTCAGCCTAGATCCAGTGGCGACGTCAGGGTCCTCCCTTCGCGCCCTCGCTCACGCCACGCCCCTTTGGCGCCAAAATTTCGTGACGTACGAAGCTCAGACGTCATTGGTCACGTGGAATGGTTATGTATATTACCGGCAACACTCGCTTTGTGAAAGGAAAATGAGCGTCGACGTCGCGTGTGAAACGTCCGGTCATTGGACTGTGGTAAGTCTCTCCTACTTGTTAAACCATTGTTTTGTATTTTAACAGAAGCAGTGTTGTAGAATAACTTCATATTGATGTTCATCATAAACTCAAACTGGCTGGTTTTATCTTTAAACAGAATTCCAAAGGGTTTACGACTGAGTTGATGGCTAGCTTAAATGTGGCATTAAATTGAGAAGCTAAGTAACTCACTGTAATGTCAAACTAGACCGTGTTGGCAAGAGTTAACGTTAACATTGTCATCGTGGAAGAGTAATTTTTTGTAATATTTGGAATCTTCCATGTATCAGTTAAAATGTCAACATGTGAGGAGTTGGCTAACGTTAAACAAGATAACTGAACCAAATAACCAAATGAGTAAATGTAAAATTGACAGTCTTGTCTCAATAAGTTAAAGAAACATTGCTGTAGTTGGTGGTCTTAACAAACTTAAGTTTTTTTTAATAATGGGTATTAAATAAGCCCCAGCGCTAAACTGATAAAGGTTGTAATGTTGGTATTAATAAGCTACTAATGCTACTTTCTAAAAAAAAATATCTCTGCTTCTTAAGTTTTGGTGTAAGTTAGTTTAATGTAATGCTGCAGCATCTGCCTCATACACACCAAGTAAAATCAGCACCTTAGCGCTGAAAGCGTGGTGGGGCCAGTAAAGTCAACCACTTATATTATAAATACATTTAGTCATTTCACTCATGCTTTTATCCAAAGCAACTTACAGCTGCGATACATGTAAAAGGTGGAACGCCTCTGGAACACCTAGGAGTTAAGTGTCTTGCTCGGAAACATTGATGGATGTGTCACAGTTATCTTATCCACTGCTCCATAACCAATAAGCATGCTCATTACTATATGTAGACTAGCTAAACTTATTTAGCAAGTTTAGCTTTTGGGTGTAGTTCAAAATCTTACTCTGCTTGTTGTTCTACTTGTTCCAACATTATTTGGAATTCCATATTTCTTTATTGAATTTTTTTCACATTTTACACCCTGCAAAAGCATCTTTTTAATCCCCACGTGACATTATTTTTTATTTCTAAATGTACCTGCTTTGCACCTGCCTTGACTTCTCTCTGTACTCACTTACACCTTTACCTCTGGGCTCTCAGTGCAAACACACAGGCTTTCCCTCTCTCTCTCTCTCTCCCTGTAGGCTCCGCTGATTTTCGCTGTCAGCAGTAGGTTATGTTTCATAAAGTTGCAGAAAAACACAGCCTATCAATGTCATCGTCCATCCCAGTGATTCATTGTTCAATGCCAGAGTGTAGTGTGTTCTTTAAATTAAATGGATTTTGGTACAAACAGTAACTGCATTAGGGCCCGTCCAGAATCTCAGTGACAACTCAGGGCAAGTTGGCGAACTTATTTAATTGGCTATATAACTAATGGCTGACATTTTAATCAGTTTGGCTAGTGCTAAGTAGGGTTTGGGGATCGAGACCCAGTTCGAAAAGGACCCGGTTCCAAATTTTCTCAAATCAATAAGGTCCAAGTTTATCAATACTGCTATGAAGACTAGTGGGTCCTATAATGTAACGTTATGTCTCGAGCGTCTAATCTGATTTCTCTTGAGACGCGATGGAAAAGAAATCTAATGTTTCTAACGGGCCCAGGAGTGTTTATCATCAGCCTGCAACCTCTGCTGCTCCTGCGCACAGTGGCCAGCAAAGCGAGATGCCACACTGTTGCGGTGGAGAAGGTGAAGTTAAGGTCGCTCCAAACTACTCGAGTTGTCGACACCTACTGTAAGTGTGTGCAATAAAACCTTCCCTGAGTAAAAAGGAAATACTTTTTCAATACACCTGTCTGTAAGGGAAATCATCTCTGTCCTCAGTCTGTCGTCCTGTAGGAATGTTATTTACTGGCACAGCTAATGTTAAATTGGCAATTGATTGAAAATGTTAACAAGCTAAATAGAAATCTGTCTGTCTACAGCCTTAAAATTTGGCACATTGTTGTAAACTCAGCTGCTGGCTGAGACATACCAGCTACCAGGTAGCGTTACCTGCAGGCAGTAAATAACAGCAGAGGGCAGGAGAAAGGACGTGTCAAGAGGGCGATATCTGGCTGCTGTGCTACTTCACCCCTTCTATCACACACACAGATCCAGATCTAAATGATTCTGTCTTCCCAGATGAGACGTTACAGAGCGTTTAGCTGCTCAACATGATTGTGGCGGTCAACGACTCCACACAGGTAACAGCTGATCAGGACTCACCTCTGCAGAACCTTTAGTCTGGTTCTGATCCAGGTTTTATTCAGTAAGCAGGTCTCTCTGTGTTACAGCTGCAGGAGCTGATGTGTCCCACGATGATGGAGAGCCAGGTGATTTTTCAGAAAGGACTCTGTGCTCAACATCCTTAGTGAGACCCCATCAAAGGTCACCTGTCCTCACTACTTTTTGTCTAGAGTTTAGTCTCTAGACTGGGAGACCTTCGAGCAGTACAGCACCTGCAGCTGTTCCTGGCTCACAGCATCCTCATCCTGCAGCATCTTAAATACAAAGGTGAGTGGTGTCGAGGAAAGGGTCCCTGTCGAGTCTGATCAATCCTCTGACTCCTTTGTCTTTGTGTTCTTACAATACCGAGAGGCCTTGTCCTGTCTGCTGCTCCGCAGAGACAAGTGTGACAGGAACACACCTGGCTAGTTGTCTTAGAGACTCCTGGTTCCCGTTAACGTCTGTGTCCCAGACCAAGTGAGTAGATGGTGAAGATGGTCCAGAGTGGTCCCTGTCACCCCAAGGACCAGTTCACCACCAGTACCCTGAGACACTGGGTGTCTAATCACGACAACACACTAAGAGAACACATCAAGGTACACCCAGTTGATCAAGAACAACAACCATCCAGAGATGGGCAGGTGAAGACAAATGGATGAGAACAGAGGTGAGGACAGACAGACAGGGACGGGCAGGCAGGTGGGGGCTGTCATTTGAGGGCAAACAGAGATGGGTGAGGACAGACGGATGAAGATTGACGGGTGAGGACAGAACAGGCGAACAGACTGAGACAGGTGAGGACGGTATTTGGGTACATGTTGAACAGCATTTGTCTCCGTCCTCATTCTTCGCAGTTGCAGCAGTGAACTGGCTCAGCTCACTGGAACAGATCCTTGAGCTCATGGACAACCTGAGGCTGAGCAACACCAGAAACAGCTTTCAGTACCCACAGTCTTATTGATCACTTCAGGAGGGATTGTTAACTGATAGATTGTGTCTGTTTCTGTCAGTCTTCATTAAGACCTCCGTTCCTTCAGGCTCTGTAGCACGTTTAGGGCAGCTGTGACGAGGTCCACAAGATGAGGGAGAGGCACGCACTCACACACTGACGGGTGACATCACTGCAGCAGCTGATATCTCCTCCTCCTACAGGTTCAGTGACCTGTTCACCCTAGCGGAGCAAGCCTCCCATGTCCTGCCGTACAGCTCCGGCCTTCTCGCCTTGCTTCCGCCCAGCAACGAGGAGGAAAGCGCCTCCAGCAGCGCCTTGCTAAATAACCCCACCTGCTCCTGTGTGAGAACAAAATGAATCTACGTCTAATTTTTGTTCGGTTTCAAAACCACACGTAAATTTGTTATTTAATGTGTCTTATTTGTGAAACCAGTAAGCAGCTTCTTCACCAAGAAGACACAAACCTACATTCTCTCTAACAGCCAGTAAACTGTAATAGAAAAGGGAAGATTGGATGATGCTTAAACCAATGAAAACAACATAACCAAAAAATCTCAGATAGTGAACTTAATCTACGCAAGGTAGCAAAAACAACAAATTCAAAACCAAAAACACAAACAGAGCAGCACCTTTAGACCTATTGAAACTAACACAAAACAACTACAAAGATATAGCAAAATCATTTTACTTTCTGTCGCTAGTCCAAATCGGACCAAATGTAGTTTGCTGTATTACGACTAACAAAGATTAAAAGGCAGCTGTCTCTTTCGGATTATACTACAGATATAAAACAGATTTATTCTTCAGCTATGTGGGAAGTACAACCTTATCGGTTCTTGGATGGACATATCTGAAGCCTACTGTCGCTGCTTAATGAATGAGCACCACTATTAAAATTTCACATGATCGTTACAGTAACACTAAATGCATGGCTGTCTCCCCCTCATTCTTCAGAGAGAGCAACAGAAATTGACGGTGAAAGTTAGTGAAGGATAAGATCAGTATTAAGTTGTCAGGTTACAGCTCGTGATAGTTAAATTTAAACAAGAGAACGGTGTTGACCATAGAGGAAAGCAAATTAGGGATGCAAACTTAACGTTGGACCTTTTAAGCTAATAAGGAGATTATTCTTTTTGATGTAGAGATGAAATGCTTCTAATAATACAGAAAGGAGATGGTTCTCATGTTGGCTATTATGTTAATTTCTACAAATGTATAAAGCAGTAAATTAAGACACAAAAGGCAAACATATGTAATGATTCTGATTCTGATTCATGGGTTTGCCATTATAAGGTGGTGAGGCTCAAAACTGCTTGGTGCTGCGCAATGAATATAAAATCATTGTGGAAAATATCAAAATTAACCAAATAAATTTTCCAATATCTAATCGTTAGAATTCAACCCCTGTAGATGTATTTAGTAAGTTTATCTTTTGGGGGCAATAGGTTAAGTTTATAAAGTATTTTGTTTTTGTATTTTGCTTTTTTAGGCCCGCAGATGCACCGCATACCAGCTTGTTAATGTCCCCATCCCGGTGTTTCATTGTTGACTTTGTCCAATGCCAATTTTGTAGACATCACCCAACCTTAATTTGAATACACTGATTTAAGTAATTTTGTGACTGCATTTCTTTTTGTTCCTTTTTTGATGTTGTGATATAGGTCTACATTCCTTTCATAGTGGTCTTAAAAAGCAGTGTTTCCGCATTCAGCAGCGGCACTCTGCCGCTCCTAAAATTTCCCACGATCATCAAAATATGCGCTACAAATGTTTTCATTAGCACACTGTGCGAGCACGGCAGCAGTCAATGCTCAGCTCGCTTCCTCTCATCGTTCAATTCAGAACATACGTGACAGATGGTGTTATAAGAGCAGCGTAACTCAATCAGGAGGTGCGTAGTGACTGTTTGATTGTCTGAGCGGCAGAAAGTGACTGTGAACGCGAGCAGAGTAAAATTTTCTGGCAGTAAATGTACGGTGTCTGTTACAGAGTATTAGCTTCTCAAGACCAAGAAAAGTCTGTTTCCCCCCTTGCGGAAAAGTGAAGCCAGTTAGCTAACATCTCCCCTCCCCTTCAGACTGCGCAGCTGAGCAGGAAAGCTTTTACAGCAGCTACAGAGCTGCTATGTAACTTAACATTAGCTCAGTTTATAGAAAGTAACTAAGCTGTATTTTATTACTGCCTACTTGTCCAATGTTGAGAACATCAAGTACAAACTTAGACTAAAGTGACCTAGCCTGCAGCTCTGTCCTATACAGACTGATTCAATTATTTTTCAGTTTGAAAAAGTGGTTTTGGAAAAAGTACAGAGGTGACTGGAGGACCTGAGGTTAGTAAAGCTAATTAGTGATGCAAACCAGTCCTTTTTAAGCTAATGAGGTGACGTTTCTTTTTGGATTTTAATGTGCAAATGAAATGCACCTCAGAAGGTAGGTGGTTTCTCATGTTGCCTATTTTTTTATATTAATGTCTACAGATAAGTGTCAGAAGCTGTAAAATGAAGACACAAAAGGCAAACATGAACAGTCGTATCTATAATGATTCAAGGTCACATGAACAGGGATTTCCTGCCATTAAGGCTTAGGGGTGATGCCCAAAACATGCTGTGCCCTCACTGTAAAATCACTGTGTAGCAACAGAACCAAAAAATCCTAGAGGAAACAATGAAAAGATCCTAAAGTCTTAAATTCGACCAGGTGAAACCTGCAGAAACCTTGGTATTCCATTACCTCGTCTGAAAATTTGCATAGTGTGAAACTTATTTTAAACAATAAAACTACACATTTAAAACTCCCTTTATTAAAGTAAAAGTGCTGCTCATGGAATAAAATTATGCATACTTGCTTTTTCCACAACACAGTAAAGTAAGTAGTAAAAGAAAAGCTCAAGATTCAAGTTATCACTTAACACTAAATCAACAAAGAATCTGGAAATAGAGAATGTTCTACGTTATTACAAAAAAGAATGGAAAACAACTTGATCAAAATTGTTGCTGGTTAATTATCAATTATTTCAGTTTTATGTAGGATGTTCCTTATTTTGTGTCTGTTAAATGTAGAAATGACAGAAGATGTGAGAAGAAGAAGGGAACTTGAATTGTAATAATAGAGTTGTATTTGTATTTTTGAGGACTATCTAAAATTGGGCATTTTGTAAATTTCAAGTTGATTAGTAAATTTGTTGAGTGAGTTTAAATTAGTATTTGAGTCTAGCACAGTGAATTAATGTAATTTACCATGCAGAAATTAAAGTTTAAACAAAAATGCATGTAAGTTAAGGTTTACTTAATATTGTTACCACTATAAAAGTTTTGAGGTAATCAGTTTGCACAAATATTATGGGAATTCTGACCTTATTTGTGTTTACAGTATAGTTCTCCAAACTTTTCCAGATGTCAGACCTGTGACTGCCCAAAGCTTGTGAGCATAGATGAGGGCTGGAGAACATTGAACAACTAGCTATTGCTCAATCACCTCTATCGCGATAACACTAATTATCATGATAATGATAATTAGTGATGATGGTCACTATAATGATATGAAATCTTAATGTTTCATCCCTTTTCTTAAACTTTACAAACGGACTTGTGTTCAGCAGTATTTACATGAAATCAACTATTTCTAACAAAGTCTTAGAAATATGATAGACTTTATTGATCCCACAATGAGGAAATTCATTTGTTACAGCAGTACCAAATACACACGATATAAGAAAACATATATGTATATGTATGCATGTGCATGTGCCGGAACAATAGAAAATAAACAATGAGAGTCAAAAGCATACTGACAACATTTCATGATATTTGTGTTAATTGTTACTGTGAGGGAAATCGACCACTCAGCCATTTAAGTGTGAACTTAAACTAGCTAAAGAGTCTGCTTTATGCTCATCGGTGGCCTATTTCACATAATGGCAGCTGAATACAGGAAACTATCCTTCCCCAAACAACTCCTAAACCTAAGATTAGTTGTACTCCCTCTTGTGGTATAATTGTGGTATTAAGTAGTTGTACAGGTACTTTGGAGCTTCATTGTGTACAATCCTGTAAGTTATACACGGTTTAATTTTTGAAACTCGTTCCTCTTCCCTCAACAATTCAAGGCTGATAAAATGTGTCCTAGATGGGAGTTTGAGTCGCATCAATTTATTTCGCGATGTCCGCAGCTTCTTTTTAAGGATCATGGATTAGAGCCCCTGCCAGCGTCTCATAAATTTTGATATTGTAGCCAGAAATGTAATTCTTTGATTGATTTTAGTGAGCACCATCTGAGCCATGCACTCTCCTGATAAATGATTGTCTAAGACACAGCCTAAGTAATTGACAGATTCCTTGGCTTGGATCTCAGTGTCTCCTACCATTATCTTAAAGTTGGTGACCTTCTTTAGCTTACTCTTTGATAAAGAGTATGGCCTCAGTTGTCAGACAACCATCGACTCATATGAAATAATTCTAAGCTTAGGACTTTTCCGGCTTCAGATTTATCCTAGAATCCCACCGACATCCACCATTTGTTTCCTTCCTCGAAGATATGAACCAGTCCATTTCATAGCTAAACTGTGAAACCCCAATGCTTTTAATTTTCCTAATTAAATGGCATGATCAACAGTATCAAATGCCTTCTGGAGGTCTAACATGACCATACCACAGTACTTTCCCCCATCTATCGCTCTCCTGATGTAATCGGTGAGGTAGAGTAGGCAAGTGTCAGTGGAGTGGGATGTTCTGAAGCCTGATTGAAATGGTATAAATCATTCGAGGAAATATATGTAACTATCTGCTCATAAATTATCTTCTCTATTACCTTACCACACAGGATGGATATAGGCCGATAATTTCCTGGATCTAACTTCCTTCCTTTTTTATAGAAAGGGATAACTCTCGCCTGTTTAAATCCATTGGGATACATTCCCAGCGCAATTGAAAGGTTTACTATATGCGTTACACAGGGGGTGATAGAATCCGCAGCATCCCTAAGGAATCTGGCAGGAATATTATCCAAGCCAGTTGCTTTGGATGGGTTAAGTTCTTTAAGTTTCTTTAACATCAGTCTGGACCCATTGTTTTAGATGGAAAGTCTGGACTTGGCTCTCTTCATAGTATCCTGACAGAATTTATTAACCAAGGTTTTTGCAACGGTTGTAAAATACATTTTTAAACTGTCAGCTATCCTAGCCTTATTTGACGTAACCTTTCCTCCAATATCCAGGTTGAGATTGCATGTTTTGGTCTTGAGCCTATCACTATACCCTACTCAACTCAGTGACTTCCATAATTTACGATGATTATTCCTATTCTCTAATATATTGTCATTGTAGTATGCTTTTTTTTTGGCCTCTGTGTTTCTATTTATCTCATTTCTGAGTTTCTTCTAGTCTATAAATAAAGATTCATCTCTAGTTTTCCTGTATTCAAATTATATATATAAATAAAAAAAATCATTTCCTTTTCTAATTGCCTTTAAAATATTGTTGTTCATCCATGGTTCAGTTCTAGTCTTAATTCGTACCATCATTTCTGGAGCAAGCTTTTTAACAACCTCAAAAAACAACATTTTAAAAATCTGCCATGCTTTATCCACATCCTTAAGATTCTATACCTTAGACCAATCTACTTAAAATGGTTAATATAATCCTTAGAGACATGACTTTCATAGAATTGTGGGAATTGAACACTGAGCTTTCCCGGTACAAAAAATGATTGTTGATCAGTAAGTCCATAGTTTAAAACCCCACAATTGGATATCTTTGACTTATCTGATACCAGAATGAGGTCAATAGTGGTTTAGGTGGAAGAACAGACTCTGGTGTGTTTCTTTATCAACTGATACAAATCAAAGAGATTACAGAATTTTTTAAAACACTTAAATAGGTGCATTCTTTTTTTGTATATTTGTATTAAGGTCACCAATCATAATTACCTCTGATTTAATAAAATGTGTGCACTTAGAACATATTACTCCTAAAAGATCATAAAAGTTGTTCTGATCTGGCAGCTTACAAAACGTTCCAATTAAAATAGGTTTAGTCTATTAATAAAATTTCCAGCCACACTGATTCAATATTGTCAATACTGATCTGACATACACACACTTCTCCACCGTTACGATTCCAGTCATGTCTGAACTCCACATAATTCTCTATTATAAGTCTCAGCGTCTTTAATGGAGCTATTAAGCCAAGTTTCAGTGAAGTACATCACTCCACCTTATATTTGTTTGCAAGCAGATGAAGTTTGTTTTATCTTTGGAAGACTGGCCAGTGACATTTACTTATTTAACTTTTAACCAGCACCAGAACAAGGTACTGCTGATAACGGAAATACACGCATCCTGGAACCAAAAGACCATGGCCTTTATGTGGAGAGGGAGCATCTCGTCTGTCAAGCAGGCCACCAAGGCCATTACTTCAGCATACTTAAGTGTCAATCCATTACTATTGCAGGTGATATTTTTTGTGTCTGGAGAAGAGGATGGGTGACAAAACACAGCCCTGTGGTACCCCAGTATTTAAAACATTTGTGACATGCTTTGGTCTGTCTGCTTTGCCAAATGGCACCTCCCCAACCCTAATGGAAAGTTCTGTCTGTAATGTCAACAGTCTGATGCGTGTGATGTAGGTTTGTGGCTACAAGATTGTGATTTTGCATTTTCTACAGACAATGCTAGGGAGACACTACACACAGGCCAAGACAGACTGAGCTGGTTTTACTTTCCAGTGTTCCTCACACGTAAGTGCAGCTACGTAAGTAGGACTGCACCATTCAGATTTCTGTAGTCACTATGGAAAAACTCAAGTTATAAAAAGAATAAATTAAAATAAAACTACCAGGAAAGTTAGCTAGTATTGACATGTTACTGCAGATTTTTGTGCCTTTGTTTGTCTGGACACTGAAGTTATGGTGTCAATATGGGGATTTCCACACAGGACAGGATTTGCTGGATGGAGCTTTACATTCAATGTGGAATTTCTCCAGTTTTGCACTTGTTATAAGTAACCTATATTTCTGTGTGTAATTGTTTGAAGACTCTGCAGTACATTGGGTGGATGCTTCTAAAATATTTTAATTCTTGTTTTACTTTGAAATGTTGCTGTAAAATGAGTAACTAGATAAGGAATACTCACACACAAAGGTCATCAATGCAAATTCCACCAGTGCAACCCACCAAACATCTTTTTAGAGGTTTTTTATTTTATTTTCTGATTTTCTTATTACACATTACATTAAAATCTTTTAGGTTTTATCACCTTCTCCACAGGGGCAGGAATAAAATACTGAATCAATTCATATACTTTGTTTTTCTTTCTTTTTTGTGTTTTATTTTGTCACATCTAAAGACACTAACTCTAAAGAAAGAGAATCTGCATTAAAAAACACAATGGCTGTTTTTTTGTGTAACTGTGTAAACATAAATGATCCATTTTGTGACAAAGCGGGTCTGTGTAAGCACAGCTTGCCCATGTGACATGCTTCCACAGTTTAAAAGTGCCCTGTGTTCCACCAAGATTTATTTCAACACAGTGACTGACGGAGTCCAGCTCACCTGAGAACACTCCTCTCCATGATGATGAAGATGATG
Organism: Lepomis gibbosus; assembly: GCA_029875015.1. NCBI lineage: Eukaryota > Metazoa > Chordata > Actinopteri > Centrarchiformes > Centrarchidae > Lepomis > Lepomis gibbosus. The sequence continues at coordinate 30,432 of JAPMOB010236449.1, forward strand.
CAGGTAAAAGCTCATTTAAACCAAATTATTTTATTTCATAGTGACAAATACTGCTGCTCCTATTTTCTTGAAAGTGTTAGTTTCATAATGTGTAATATTTTGAATTAAAGTTATGTGTGAAAACTATGAACAATTAGTAGAACTGATGATCACTTATTTTTATCATGTGGTGACAATTATATTATTAATGATTAGCCTCAGTACTACTAATAGTAGTAG
>JAPMOB010236450.1:0-15974 GCA_029875015.1 Lepomis gibbosus
CCTCCAAAATTGATGAAAAGACAAAAAGAAAACTGGTCAGGGAGGCTTCCAAGAGGCCTACAGCAACATTAAAGGAACTGAACAGCAGGCATTTTCAAGCAAGTACTGGCTGTGTGGTACATGTGACAACTATCTCCCTTATTCTTCATATGAATGGCCTATGGGGTAGGGTGGCAAGACGGAAGCCTTTTCTTACAAAAAAAACCATCCAAGCACGGCTGTAGTTTGCAAAAACAAAGTCCTCTAAAAGCATGTGGGGAAATGTGTTATGGTCCGATGAAACCAAGGTTGAACGTTTTAATTCCAAAAGGTATGTTTGGCGCAAAAAACAACACTGCACATCAGCCATAGAACACTATATTTATTTAACCTTCATTTTACCAGGAAAGAAATCCATTGAGATTTTTAATCTCTTTTACAAGGATGTCCTGGACAAGATGTGAAACAGCACAAAGTGTAAGGTGCAAACAAGGCATTACATGTACAGGGACATTATTCATAAGAGTAACAGTAGTATTAAATTATTTACAACAAAGTATTAGATAAAAAGACATAAAAGCACAAAGAAAATTTAAACACATCATAATCTGACTAAATGTTACAGGTGCAAGATATGTTTAAAACCTCTGACAGTTTTTGTTTAAAACTGGACACAGGAATAAGAGACTCCAACTTCAACTTGAGCTGTAGATCATTCCAAGACCATGGGCCAAAATAGGACAGACTCATTTTTCCTGACTCTGTACGTACAAAGGGCACTTTAAACCGCAGCCAGCTACTGGCCCTGAGACTGTGTGTGTTCTATATACATTTACAGGAGATATATGATGGCAATTTTCCTAAAATGGCTTTGTATATGAAAATGTACCAATGCTTCATCCTTCGAATATTGAGTGAAGTAAACCCAGCAAGGGTATATAAAGTACAATGGTGATCCCTATAGGGTGAACCTGTTATATACCTCAAAGCAGCATGGGAAATGGGGTCCAGTTTAGCTAAGGTAGTGGGACAAGCAAATCTACAGATGGTGTCTCCGTAGTCCAGCTGTGATAAAAACAAACTTGTTACAAGCCACTTACAGGAAGAAATAGAAAAGCCTGTTTTCAATCTATACAAAAAACCTAGAGTAAATTTGAGCTTTTTATCAAATATGTAATGTGATGTTTAAAATTTAGGTTTTTATCCAGCCAAATACCAATATATTTGTATGTGTCTATGGATTCTATGGTATCACCATCCAGAGTTTTAATAGGAAGAATGGTTATAGCAGTATTATGGGAAAACAACATAACTTTGGTTTTGCTAGCATTCAGGACTAATTTTGAATGACGAAGAGCATTTTGTAAGGTGATAAAATCAGTCTGCAGATTTGAGTGTACTGCATCTAGAGAGGGCGCTGACGAATATAGAATTGTATCATCTGCGTACATATGGTACGAGGAGAATTTAAGATGATCATAGACTTGATTAATGTAGATTAAAAAGAACAAGGGCCCTAAAATAGACCCTTGTGGGACCCCCTTGTTCAGTGTGACCGCATCAGACAAAACAGGCCCAAACCAAACAAACTGAATGCATTTTGTTAAGTAGCTGTTAATCCAACTAAGCATGTTTGTACTAAAGCCAATTTTTTTGTATAATGTTGAAGAGGTGACAGTGATCAACGGTGTGAAACACCTTGGACAGGTCAATAAACAATGCTAAACATGCATGTTTACTTTCAAGTGCTGTTTTAACATCATCTATTACCTTTAAAGTTGTTGTGATTGTACTGTGTCCTGCTCTGAAGCCAGACTGAAAATTGTTAAGAATGTTGTTTGTTTGAAGTAACTGTTTGAACTGGACAGACTCCAACGACTCAAACAGTTTTGCTAGAACTGAAAGATTTGAAATAGGTCTGTAGTTGTTCATGTCTGTGGGATCATCTGATTTAAGTAAGGGAATGACAAAGGCTTTTTTCCACAGAACAGGAAATGTATTTGAAGCAACTGACAGATTAAAAATATCAGTAACAGGTTGTGCAATAATTGGTGCAGCTAATTTTATGAAAAAAGGATCGAGTCCATCAGGCCCTGCAGACTTTTGCAGATCTAATGTTTGCAAAGCACACAAAACATCAGACATTCGCACAGGTTAAAATTGAAATTAGGGCTAGGGAAGTTTGTTTGATTTATTTTTGATTCAGATAATTCATGAACAACCTGTGATGAGTCAAAGACGTGACCGGCTTTTTCAAAGTGACTATTAAATAAATTTGACATATCCTTTTTATCAGTAATGTAAGAATAATTTTTTTTCAATTGCTGGGGGAGGTTGGATGCTGGTTTATTTTGTAATCTTTTGATTGTCTTCCAGAACTTGGAGTGATCATTAAAGTATACCCACAGTGAAGAATGGTGGTGGCAGCATCATGCTTTGGGGCTGTTTTTCTTCAGCTGGAACCAGGGCCTTAGTCAGGATGGAGGGAATTATGAATAGTTCCAAATACCAGCCAATTTTGGCACAAAACCTTCAGGCGTCCATTAGAAAACTGAAGGTGAAGAGAAAATTCACCCTTCAGCACTACAACTGCCCAAAGCACACATCCAAATCCACAAAAGCATGGCTTCACCAGAAGAATATTAACGTTTTGGAATGGCCCAGCTAGAGCCCAGACCTGAAACCAATTGAACATCTGTGGGGTGATCTGAAGAGGGCTGTGCACAGGCGATGTCCTCGCAATCTGACAGATTTGGAGCGCTTTTGCAAAGAAGAGTGGGCAAATATTGCCACGTCAAATTGTAATGCCATGCTAATAGACTCCTACCCAAAAAGACTGACTGCTGTAATAAAACCAAAAGGGACACCCTTAGTCTAAGGGTGTGCACACTTATGCAGCCAGGTTATTTGAGGGTTTTTATTTTTCATTTTCCCCCCTCAAAGATTTCAATTTATTTTTCAATTGAATTGTTCACATTATAGGTCACATTAAAGGTGGAAAAAGTTCTGACATGATTTATCTTTGTCATTGTCATTATTGTCTCATAAGAACCTGGCATTTTAACAGGGGTGTGTAGACTTTTTCTATCCATTGTATCTGACCACAAATGTATAGTTTCACCCGTTATTCATACTGCCTAACCAAGCTCCTTGTGTTCTCGCTTCCTTAATAAACAAAGTGTTTCAAAGTTTTGCACATTATTTTAGAGCCAAAGCCAACACCTGTGTCATTCTCACACTGATGGTCTGGCTGACCACTTCAATCATATTTGCTTGTCATCACTAAATATTATTGCTCCTCTAAAGATTAGACCTATGTCTACGGCTAGTAAGCAGCCCTGGATAAACCACAGCATTTGCAGCCTTGCAGGAAAACAGAGCACAGATTACCTCAATATAAAGGACTTATTATCAAACTACAATAACATAGTTAAGGATGCGAGAACACACTATTTTTCTGAACACATTACTACTCAGTATAATCCTAGATTGCTGTTTAAGACTGTTGATCAGATGGTAAATCCAACCCCTCCTTGCGCCTATTGGAAAGTAATCTATTATAATAACAACAACAACAACTTATATTTTTATAGCACCTTTCACAGGACCCAAGGACGCTTTACACATAACTACAGGGACAGAACAATAAAAGTCATTCAGGGTTGAATGCCATTCTGTCGGCTCCATTTGAATTCTGTTTTCAACAGCTCCCTATCTACTGGTTGTGTCCCTGATTTTTTAAAATTGCCAGTGTGAACCCACTTAAAAAGAACTGGTTGAGATCACTCCGTCTCTTTTAGAAAAACTAGTGCCCAAGTTTCAATCTGGTTTCCGAAAGTACCAGTCACCAATGACCTTTTAATGTCTACTGATGATGGCATGTGCTCAGTCCTAGCATTCCTGGACTTCAGCACTGCATTTGACACCACTGATCATAACATCATGTTATACAAACTGAGACACTGGGTAGGGATTTCTGGTACTGCTTTAGAATGGTTTTCATCATACCTGTCCAATTGGAGGTTCTGTGTCGCTGTGAATAACCATGTCTATTTAATCTGTTCAGTTAAATATGGTGTGCCTCAGGGGTAGGTTTTGGGACCAATTTTATTTTTCTTGTATTTGCTTCCCCCTTAGACACATTATTGAGAAACATAGCGTCTCTTTTTATGTTTATGCTGATGACACAGAGATATACTTGCCCGTCAGATCCACAGACCCTGGAATGCTGAGTTCACTTTCCAACTGCCTCTGTGATGTCAAAAAATGCATGCCAATAATTTCCTCAGACAAAAAAGACAAGAGATCCTGGTCATTGGGTCCCAGCAAATAGCAAAGCAAATACTGCCATCTACTGGTTCCCTAGTAAATCACATCAAGCTTGTTGCTAAAAATCTTGGTGTCTGGTTCAACAGTAATTTACGTTTTGAGCAGCACAACACAAAGCTTGTGCAATCGTGTTTTTACTATCTTAGAAATATATCAAAAATACGATCAGTATTAACTTTTAAGGACACAGACCATTTTGCATGCCTTCATCTCATCACGCCTGGATTACTGCAACAGCAACTTGCTTGACTCAAAAATCTATTGATCATCTCCAGACTGTGCAGAACTCAGATGCCAGGCTTTTGACCAGAACAAGAAATGGGATCACATCACCCCTGTTTTATCTTCATAACACTGGCTCTCAGTGTGTTTTAGAATAGACTAGACTAAAATTTTATTGAATACTTCTCACCCTGTCATCTCTGAGCTTTTAGTCCCATATACACCAGCATGTACCTTAAGATCCTCAGGAACGGTCTGTTCCAGAGTCTTGACTCTAAACTAAAGGGGACTGAGCATTTGCAGTCACGGGCCCGAGGCTCTGGAACAATCTGCCTGAGGAAATCAAGTCAGTGAAGTCTTTTAAGTCCCTTTAAACCTACTTTTATCGAAGAACCTTTCCTGATTTTAGATGATTTTATTTTATTCTGTTTTATATTTTAGTTTCTTAAATGTTTTCTTGCTTTTTTGTGTATTTTTTTTCTGTTTTATTGTCTTTGCACTTGTTAAAGCTCTTTCTAACATGTGCTCTATAAATAATGATTATTATTATTATTGTTATTATATGGAAGTGGGCGTGGTTTCTTTAAAGTACATTGGAAAAACAATACACAAGTCAAGGATCCTGTTTTTCTTTTCCCAGACGGTCTGTATTGGAGCTTCAGACCAGGGCTGGCAGAAATCACGTGACTTGCAAGCTGTCGATCTCTGAAAAGTGGGTGATGTAAACTCAGCTCTGGAAGAACTTTTGCAAATGTACATTCGCAGAAGTTTCAAAAAAACCTTTTTCCACTACATATGCGTACTAGAGCACCATTTACCAGGTTTCAGACCCAGAAAAAAACAAATATGCAGGGTAAACAGTGAGAGATTTGAATCTCTGAAAATGTGTAGGAGAAACACTGTAAAAAGAGTGCTGTAGAAAGAAAACTCAAATACAAAATAAATATTTGCAGAAATTTGATTTGTTTTTCAGCCTATCAAAACATTATGCCAGTATGCAAAGCCTTTTTATTAGATTTAGAGGTTGAAGTTTCAACTTTTCAAAGCTCCCCACCCCAGTTTCGAGAAATAGCATGATATTCATTCCATAATTTTAGAGTTCTTTCACCCAGCACCTTCAAAGTTTTCTTGGATGTCTTCTTTTTGGACTTTCTGCTAACCCTTTAGATTCTAAAGTAAAATGTGAAAGGGTTTGCTAATACTGCCGATTCCACTGAGAATCAACACCCTAGGCTATTGGTTGGATGCATCCCTTCAACTCTCAACAATTCTTTATACAACTGTAGGCTGATGCTGCCAAAACGTAAGCACATAGGAGCTAATAATCTGTAATCTGCATCTGTACAGCAGGAAATGTCTAGCTTGATAGTGATGCCTTGATGGTTTTATCTTGAGTTGATGCACCAAACCAGATCTAAAATGGAAGGGAATACTGCATTTAACAGGTGACAGCAAAAAGGACTTCAGTATGACATACATGTTGTTCTTCATACATAGCCATAAAAGTTATATCAAATATTAAGGCTCTATTAGACATCAGAAATCTCTAAATGCAGCTTTAAAAATATGTGCACACTGGTGTGACACCATAAACATGTGGATAAAAGTCCATCTGTTTATACTGGATTTTGTTTACTATCTCACCTGCTGTTCCCCCAAAAGAAGCCCTGAGGTAATATCCATAGGAAAGAGAAGAGAGAACTCCTGCACACTGTCCTTTTACTTGCAACATACTGTACTTAGCATACAGACTATTAAATTAGTTAAACAATTTTTCTCTCTGTGCATACCAATCAAAGTCATTTTTAATATGCCCTAACAGAGCAATGACATGATATTTAACAACATTGACACTACACAGAAAGATGGAAAAATGGATAAAGGCCAATTATGGTCCAGTCCATTGGTTTTGGGGTCTAGGTACTTTTTAGTAATCTACTTTTATTTTCTGATTTGCAACGCAAAAAGTGTTCCTGCAACCAAATATGATTTGATTTGATAGAGTTTAAAACTCACCTGCTATCTTATCTAACAGAAATTACACTTATTGGTCAGATGGTGGCACTATATCTATATCCATTTTTCTTTTTTCTTTTTACTAATTAATTTTACTAATTAATTCAGCAAAAATAAAGTTTAATTTAATTGTTTTAATTGCCGATGTTTTCCCACCATTTAGATGCATTTTTCACATGTGGCCCTAATCCTCTCTTTAGAGTGTCTACATAGTATGTCTAAGTGGTTAAATTTTCTCCAGACAATGATTGTTGATGGATACTTGCACACAACCATCCGATGAGGAGACTGACATAAGATTCATTGAGCAGATTCAGAGGATATATTATTTCCGTTTTCATCACATCATGAGCATTACACCATCCTCAGGCTAAAAATTAACATAACACATACAGTATCTTTACCTAAGATGAGAACTGCTATAAATGTAGCTGAGCGAGTTTCATGAACCAAGGGTACACAGTTTTGTTATTTTAATCACATATTTGCTTTTTCTGTTGAACCAGCCCTGGCTCTCCAGGACAAACTTTACATTTTTCATAATGTAACAATAATCATAACAATATAGGAAAAACAAAATCAACTATATATTATGGTACTATAATATAATAATTCTTGCACAGACGCACAGATACTGTAGATGCTGAATGGTAAACCTAGCAGTGTTTCTAGTGTCGCTGAGAAAGAACAAGAGAGGAAGAGCAACGCTTGGAGAGAATGGCTGTTTTTTCTCCTGCTAGAGAACAGTGGACAGAAAATTTACTTTAGCAATGTGACTCTGCAAAAGCGTTCAGCTACCAAGAAGGTGCTGGACAGCATCTTAACACACACACACACACACAAAATACATACATCTCAACCTAACTGCCCAGTGTTGAAGAAGCTTGCTTAAAATGGGCTTGCACCATACATAATCTTCAAGGTCATTGTTGCCACACATTCATACAGGAAACAAAATAAAATGCCCACCTCTGCCTCTAGATGTCACTAGACCAAGGACAAGTGGGTATTTTATTATATTTCTATTTCAGCTAAATCCCTTGTAGAGCTCTATTCTTCATACTGTAGAGCATCTACTAACTAACTGTGACAATATGTTTAAGTAAAGATGTTGCACTTACATCATGACTTTCCTCTAGCTGCATTTATTCTATGCTATTTATAATACTGTTTTTAAATGTACTTTATTTATATTGTCCATACAGCTTTAGAGGTATGGACATATCTAATTACAGATCTCAACTGTATTTCATTAATTTGTTATTGACCCTTGGATTGTTTTTTTTTCAAATACAAATGATTTGTAAAATCTATGATAATTAACAGCAACACATATTCCAGATCACATAAATAAAAGTAAAGTAAAGTAAATTTCAGAAACAGATCCAGATAGAGTTTTAAGACAAGGACCAAAGGTGAAAGGACACACTGAATTTTATTTAATGTGTGTATCGGTGATGCTGTGGTTTAAACAGTGTTTTACCTGTGTAGTAGACCTGTGAGTGTTGACTGTCGCTGGTTGCCTTGTGAACGAACATGAAGCAGGAGCTCAGTGAGCATTCAGTTTTTGGAGTCGGTTTAACACTTAATATTTAGAGGAGAAATTTTTGCTTATTTTAGCTTTTGGTGACTGGTCATTACAAAGATTGGGGGACGGGGACGGGGNGGGCTGGGGCGTGACCCCTGTCTCCTGTGGTGACTGCGCGCTTGTACAGAATGCATTTACACATATCAGTTTTTCTGTATTTCAATTTGATCCTTTACTTTCAAAGAACACATATTTGTGGTTTGCCTGTAGAAATCGCACTAATGTGTATTTTAGCAGTCTTAAGGCTAGTTCTATCTACTGTAGAGGAGCACTACATATTTTTTTTTGCTTTACTGACAGGGTATATGCTATATCTGTCCAACCTAAGTACCCTGTTTACAGTCAGTGAATATGTTAGCGAGCTTAATGTTAATGGTGATTTTGTTTGTTGTAGTAGAACTGTGCTTGCCTCTTACTTTTCAGCAGCTTTTTTACAGCATTAAAGTGGAGGTGGGTGCTGGCCTTACTTGAGCACAGTCAGACAACACTCGTCGTAGCGTTTTTCTTTATTAGCTGTTCCTAACATCCCGTTTTTGTCGCTGTCAAATTATAGTTTCTTATTTTGAACTACTGCGCCCTCAGCTGTCCTAGTGAGGAACTCCTTGTTGTTTATCCTTGAGATTTTCAGGGGGGTTTCTTGCTTTTACTGAGACTGTAAAGGTCCCTGACACACCCTGAGTCTGACTGTCGCTTGTAGTTTTTGTGGTTTGTGTGGCTCCACAGACAAAAATCTGCCCTTAACAGTGACCTTTCAGCTGATTCATCCTGTTGAACTGGGGTTCAAGTCATTCTGTCAGCTGGTAGATTTTGATGTGCGGTTTGTCATTTTTTTTCACTTCCGCATTTTCGTTCTTCTCTTACAAGAAAAAAGACCAGGAACCGACAACAAGCAAATGCTAAGCAAAGCGTCTCACTATCCCCATATCTTATTCTCTCCACATTTTTCATATCTCTTCTTTGAATTGTCAAATAAAGGCAAAAATGCAAAAAAGGAGCTTAAATAGCTAATCTGCTCCATAGGTGCTTTAACTTAAATTGGTAATATGACAGTGTGCTTATGTAACATGAGAAAATGCAAACAAAAAGGTCAATTCCAATTTAAAATTATTAGATTAAACAATATATCTGAGTAGTTTTTATTTGGAGGGGATTTGTTCCATTTTTGTGCGGTAAACTATGTGCGACTTCTTCTTTAACCATTGCGATGTCTGTTTCCTTGTTTGTTTTTTATCATTTAGGCTACTGCCGATCCTGAACACTGAATTAGCAAACACACACAGGGCATTTTAGCAGTTCCAGCTGTATTGTTGATCCCCAGGGTGTTTCATGTAACCATCTTGCTTTGTGTGCTGCCTAATGCAGCCTGTGATCTGCAGTGTTCCCTAAAATGTAAGAGCTTGGTCATATTGAAAAATGTTTGAATGTAGCGGCACTATGTTGTAGTGTAGCCTAGCTGGATTTGTCCTCACATGTAGATGACAAAAGAGACTTGTCTAACCTCAAGGCTTCTTTCTATGAGACTAGCACTGCAGACCTTGTTTGGTGTGCGAGTGTATGACAGAAAGAGAGAAAAGCACATGGCGAGGGAGAGCAAAAGAACAGGTAACAATTTCTACTCCAGATCAAAAGGATTTTGGAGTATGAACATAGAACCTGCAGACACCAGTAGGTTTAAGGGTTTATGCGTGAGGATAGGGACATTTTAACGCTCATGATTACAACATCATCATAACTCCCCCTCTGCTGGGCTCTTCGGGAACTACAAGATTCCTGCCAGTGAGTCAACAAAATGGCTGACATGTATCATGCTGTATAATGTCAGAGCACTGCTAAAAGCTACAGACTGACCATATGGTGTTCATTAATGTGATATATTTGTTTTTGGAAGGTTAAGAAGGAGAAGATTAGTCCTTTACTTATTGTCTTGTTGTGAAAAATCTGTGAAATCATAGTGTGAAAAATCAAATAAATCCTTCTATTTGTGTCCCAGGCTAAGCAAATGAGCTTTGCAGGTTACCACAGGAGCTGGGTTAGTTTTTTTTTTTACCAACACCCTTCATATGAACTGTTTTCTCGCCTCGTGTGCCATTTTTAACATTAAAAGAATATCATAATTACACGAAGCACAAACCACTCAAGGTCACTCAAATGTTGGGTACACAGGACAACTCAAAAACACCTACATCACAACAACACCATGGTCTGTAGTTAAGTTTAAAGACACTTTTCACACTGTTGTCATCTGACTCCTCCTCCACCATATAATCCCGCCCCCTCAGCCCCGCAGTTTGTCTGTCGTGGACAAATCACACACCCCTCCCTTTTCATGCTAATGTTTTGCTCCCTGTTGTCCCTGGTTCCAACCGTCTGCTCTGTGAGGTTGTTTCGACCACACTGCAGTTTGGTTACTCCAAGCAGAGGTGCTGCTGCTCTAAAGCACACTTGTGTTAGCCCTGCCTGATCATCCATACAAACCGATCTATCACGTCCTGGAGCTGTTCATACATACCTTGCCGGCTTTAGCTACCGACTTCAACACCGCCGCCTGTCGAGAGACTAAAAAAACCGAAGGAAACTAACGTTTACAACGCGACGGTTGGTCAACGCGACCGGGGCTGTCGACCAACCGCCACCGACGGCTGACGTATGGTTGTGGTGGAGATTTTTTTTTTTTGTGCACGAAAAGAGGAGGAGTCTGTTTGTGAGGGAAAGAGGAGAGCAGTCGGTGTAGTCCGCGAAGGCACACAGACAGGGTTCCCATTTTGTGTTGAAACTGGTGGACCTAACGCCACATCCTGAACGCAACGGTTGTACACAAAACGGTCCCGGGAGAGTTCCAGAGCGGCAACAGGAGGAGCCAATCTGCAACAGACCGAGACCGAAAATTCGCGGGAACATCGCTGGGCGACGCGAAGAGTAGGTGGGTCGAGGTATTGCAACTAGCATGCTAGCTAAGCAGCTCTCACTTGCTATTGTATTTACTACAACTAGAAAATATGTTTCTTGAAATTTGGGCTTATGAATATAAACATTTAGTCATGAATTACCTGATCCCCCCCCAGTTTTTTGATATGAGGATGACACATTTTACAGTGAGCCCTCCAGGTTGGGATTGTAGCGGGCGTAGAAAGCAATGTTAGCTAACGTTAGTACTCACTTAGATGCTAGCCTAATAAATATTATATGTCAATGACATTTTAACAAAAGTAATGTTTTTATGTTGTTTTCTTTTCACTTAACAGCAACACATTTTTTTAGCACCTCAGATTTTTGCAGATTTCTCCATGAAATGTTTTCTTTTGTGATAGCAGTCTCGCGAGTTTCGCGTAAATTGCTATTTATAAAATTTTTTATTTGCTAATGGATATGAATTCTAAATTATCTTACATTAAACATGACATTAAGAGAATATTATCTTATTACACTGGTAATGTGTCCTTTTTTTTAGTTTTATTTAAACAAAAGAAAACTCTTGTGCACATAGCTGTTCTTAAAGAGTGACACTTCATGTCGCTAAGCAGGTTGGTTAAAGGTTGTAGGTTGGTTAAAGAACGCTTACACAAATACACACGGGCATATGAATAATAAGAAAAAAGTGAACCAGGTCTCTCTTGATTCATGTATGAGAACCTTCACACCACTCAGTCTATTGCTGGATGTATCTGTGCTTCACTAAGGTCTCAAAGGTCCAACCCTACCAAGTCGGTAAGGCAACTATGTTTTGTTGGTGCTAAAACAAGCAGCATGCACATCCAGCATACTGCAGAGGTGACCGTTTGGGAGGGAGGAGCAAAAATGAAGACAGATTTTTGTTGTCTGCGCTGAGATAATGACTTATGTAGGAAATAGAATAATGATAAATTAGCCTTGTCACTTTAATTTTCACCATTGTTAGAGCTTTACTGAAAACTTTTTCGCTTCTTTTGAAAACTTTATTTGATGAAGATTATTAGAGTATCCCCACATTGAAAATCAACACTAAATTGGAGCCTAAATGGCACAGAACACAACATGGGTTAAAGTGAAGAGGAAACTGCTGCATTCCCTATATTGTGCAAACCCCCCTCCTGGTCTAACGTGGTACAGCCCAGTAATTTTCCATGCACACACTGTCCTAGGATGTGGGTGTGGCTTAAAGTAAATGGTAATAACAAGAGTTTAGCCGTTTTTCCTCTTTGCTCTGTACTGTGGGTTTCTAAAAGAGAAGAGATCTGCATCTTTTTTGATTTAGGTGAGGTGATGTACAGATAAGTGACCAACTTAGTATTTTCTGTATGAACCTGACAGCCATAAGTCAGCCACAGTTTGGGGAGTTTGGCAGTCTGCAGAATTGAACTGTTTCATCATATTCATGATGTTTTAAAAAAATCAACTCAATTTAGTGCATACAAAGTGAAATGTTTCAGGTTTGGATTTACCTTTTGGGAACATGGTACAGCCCTGTTTCTACTTTCACCTCCCCCACTTCACCCAGTGGCAGTGCTCACATGGTGCACTTGCAATTCATTACACAGTCTTTTTTTCTGCTGAAGAGGAAGCCGCCTTGAATGGCTCCACCTACATTTTTCAGAAGCTTTCATGTAGATGTTATGACTCTGTTATTTTCTGCTTAGCTAAATTTGTTCCATCTCGTCTAATCCAGTGCAATCGTTGAGAATTTACAATTCATCGTACAACTACTTCAACAATTTGCAGGGCTAGCAACATTCAAATTATTACTAAATAAGAATAGAGGAAAATACTAGAGGAAAGTACTTCCTGGCTATAGTTTAAAAATGACACCTCCAAATGTCCTTCATATGGAGAAATGGAGGAGATTATGTGTCTGATGGAGGCTCCTTTCTCAGTCCTGGTTTGTTGGTAGATGTAGGAGAGCAAATGATTATCATGGCAAAATGATGACATACCATAATACTAAAAGACGACAATAAAGATCTAAAGTATGTGCCAATATGAGGGATGCTGTTAACATGCCATGTAATATAAAGCTTTTCCATATTTCTAACACATGCAACAAACCATGTATACTTTCTGAATAGTGTAGTATTAAGGGTCATTCTGTAATATAATTTATTTATGAATTTCAAAGTGTATAATCTGCAACTTAAACACTCAGTTAGCACTTTCAAGATGATAATGAAACAGAATCCATAATGGTGTCATCAACTAGTATAACAAATGCATGAATAAGAAATGCTGCTATCGGCATGTACATATTGATTGAAACGTAAACCCAATTCTTGGTTTCTGATTCTACTATATATTTGGGCTATATTTATAGAATTTGCATATATAGAATTGCAGGTTCAAATCCTGTGTCTGTAATTTTGATGCCAGAAAACTCTATACCTAAATTTTTAATTTTTTCAAACCAGACCATACATAGGAACCTGTTTCAACCAGTTTCTTCCAGTTTCTTTGCTTCAGGCTTAAAATGAGAGTGATAAGAAATATAAACTTGGTTAAGTCTCAAATAATCCACATTTGTTATTCATCATTTCTATCTTGCCATGCTGATGATTAGAAAAGCCTGTTTTAAATTGGTATTTTGCATTTCACACAGGCCATGGCCAGGCATACATATTTGTTTGTCTATTTTATGGGGCAATTTTATTACACAAATCCTATTCTTATTTATTTTTATGAATTATACTAATGGTTACAATGTGTATCATCAGTTGTGTTAAAAACAAACTCTTAACCTGTCTTTTAAATGTAAATCTCACTAAAAATGTCATACTTTCACACTTTAAGAGACATTACTTTTTAAGTGATTTAAGGTTTTAGAGAGCAGTTGGTACATGAGTAGATACCTTACATGGATGTTCAGGCTTGCACATACAATCACCTATTTCTTTTCCCACTCCCATTGCCTTGTGCATTATGTTTCATTGTGTCTCTTCAGTTTATTTTATGTGTGGGAGCCCACTGTCTTAATTTAAGTGCTTAGGGCATTCCCTCTGTTCGGTATTGCCCTATTAATGACACCTTTCAGACATGCAACTTGTTATTAAATGAGACAGCACTTTAACATGGTGCTCGTATGTCTGAATAAAGGCCGATTTATACTCCTGCGTGGGGTCTATTTGCGTACCTACGGCGTAGGTAGCAGGCTAACTTCCAGTTTAGCGCTCAGCTAACGTAAAGGGGGGTAAAATTGTAAACGTGCAGCCGGTGTAGCCTTTTCAAACCAAACGAATGGATCACATTCTGATAGCGAAACAAGTCATTTCGCTTGGGTTGCGACGGTCAAATATATTGATTAACTGTGTTACAGCCACCGTTTTGGCCACTAGTAAAAGGTACTTCAAACTGCTGGGTTACTTTCGCTCGGCTCGGAGGCGTTGCGAAGCTACCCAGCCGACCAATCACAGTGCTTATGGCCCGCGTCGACTCGACGTGTAGTTTAATTTTTGAGGAGGTGCACGTCAGGTGACGGCGTAACCTCTGCGTAGCCTCGTAGCCTACGCCGTCACCTACGCCATTGATTTGACACAGAAGTATAAATTATGCTTTAGTGCCCAAGACATGGTGGCAATCATACTAGGTTCGATCTAGTAAAATGTTACTAGGGGTGAAACGATTCATCGATTTAAATCGATTAATTCGATTGCTAAAATGGAAAAGAATTTGCTTTGATGCGCTTACACTGCTTGAACACAACATGACTATGATGCCGCTGTTTGCAAAGTAGAACAAGAGTGAGAAAATAGTGAGGGACTGAGAAAGAAAGTGTCCAAAGTATGGGATTATTTCAAGCTAAAAGAAAACAACAACTCAGTAATGTTACAGTCTGTCCACTGTAAAATGCAACTTATGTAGCCTACTGCAACAGCACAATGGCATCTAATCAGAAAGCAGCCAGCCTATCATCAAGTCCAGGGAGCGGACCACCGGCAAGGTAACAGTAACAACCTTAGCATTTAACTGAAATTATGATTGATTGTCGAGGTGAAGGCTAGCAAAAGTAAGCCGCAATCATCAGCTGTAAATGTATGCCGCTCTCCCGACTGGTTGGGCCGTGAGTTTGTGTTGTAATGTCACAGCCGTGAGTAAACTTGCACAGCTGATCCTGTTACCGGTGGGGAGCCATCGCCAAGCAAAAGTACTTCTTAAACGATCGATGAATAGATGAAATCATCTGTAGAAGCTTTGTGTACTAAAATCTTTGTTAGCTGCAGCCCTAGTCTGAATTGCCATTAGATTAACATGAAGGTTACAGCATATATTTTATTTACAGCTCACCACAGCGTACCTTGTGCTAAATGTTGCGTATGGGTTGTCTCTATTTGGAAATACTGTCGTGTCTGAATAAAGCCAAAGGTAATGGCGTGTAGATAACAAAAATAGTCTCTGTAATAGTCATATGCGAGTGAATGATGATGGGGATCGAGACCTGGTTCCAAAAGGACCCAGTTCCAAAATTTCTCAAAACATAATATTCAATAAGGGTCGAGCTTATCAATCCTGCTATCGAGATTTGTGGTTCCTATCGTGTAACGTTATGTCTCAAGCGTCAAATCTGATTTATTTTGAAACAATGGATAAGAAAATCATCAGGCTGCAGTCTCTGCCTGCTCTCTGTTGGCTCCTGCATACACACACAGACAACCACACACAGCGGCAGCAGAGCGAGAGGCTGCGCCATCGCGATGGAATGCGGTGAGGGTTAAGTTAGCTCCAAACTACTGTAGCGTTAGTTGATGACAGCTACGCTCATTACTGTAAGTAAGTAAATAGTAGGGGTGGGCATAGATACATTTTTTAAATCTAGATTAATCTAGATTAAAATGGCTCATTTGAATTCTGCCGAAGGCATTCAGAATATGTGTGCGAACGG
>JAPMOB010236462.1:0-22058 GCA_029875015.1 Lepomis gibbosus
GAGAGAAAGAGATATAGTTTGTATTTTACATTCAAGATGATCAATTATGATCTGAAACATACTGCAGATTAAGCTTTTTAAACAAGTTTTACCACCATATTTCTTTAATTTTGTAACAAACGAACAGTTACCATACCATAACAGCCACTTCAACAAATTACTTAAATTTGTTTGTGTATTTTCATACTAGTGTCTCCGGTGTTTGTTAAAATAAAACATATTCCTCTGTTTTAAAATGTGTGTGGAAATGGTGGCTTCATGGAACATGAAAAACTTCCTTTTCAGCTCTGCCCATTTTAACTGTGCTCAACCATATTAAGTTGTTTTGATTTTGTTTTATTCAGCTTTTTACTTTTCCTATCTTGTTACCCATTATGTTAGAATATCAATACTTACTCTCTGCTTTGTATTTTGTTGTTTTTCTGTCTATTACTTTGTAACTTTCTTTTTGAAAGGTGCCATGAAATGCTATTTTTTTCTTGCTGGAACAAGCAGATAGGTGTAGGTAATGGTGTGAAGCCATTTTTCTCCTAAGCTGCTTAAAATCTAAAAAAAAAAAAAAGCTTGGAAACAATGAGGGAAAGCTAAAAATCTGTTTCCTCCTTAGCCTACCCTGAAACAGAGATGACGGCGAGGTCCTGGTGAGCAGCCCGGGCCATGGAGCATCCTTTGGACCGTGTGTGGTGCATCTGAGCCCGCAGGGACGGACAGTCGGCTGAGATCTCCCCGACCGATATGACCTGCTCCCGGTACAGCGCAACGAGGGTGTTGAATTCCTGGACAGTCTGGAGGAAAAACAACCACCGACCTGTGGTTAAGCCTGAACAAACATGGCATCTTCAAAGCAAGGAAAGACTACAATAAAAATCTAGCCGTAAAAAAAAACCGGATTCTCTGCGCTGTGTCCTTTGTCCCTTTTTGCGCCACAGCTGCACCTGCACACGATAAAATCGGTTCTATCTGGTAGATACAGGAACCTGCCCTTTGGTGCAGAGCGACGCTAAACGCGGACCTCTTGCCAATCATTAACAGGCTTGATTTCAGTACTCACCATCCTGCTGTCGTCCACGGCCCCCTCCGTGCTCACCCGGCGCTCCGGCTCCGCCTGCGCCACCTTACTGATGGGGAAAATGATCCCCGCAGATCTTGGGCGCTTTTTCCGCCCGTACGGTGCAGAACACATGCATGCACACCCACCACCTGAGCCCAGCCAGACGCAGGAAGAGAGAGAGAGACACACACAGAGATACCTCTTTCCTGGCAGCTGCTGTGTCCTCTCTAAAGAAGAAAAGTCCCCGCTCAGACGCAGCGGAGTGGAGGGTTTGGTGAATGCTTAGAGCCCCCCCGCAGGAGTTGTTAGTCTCTATTCTCGGAGCAGGACCGTGTAGCGGGCCGGACGGACCCCCAGCAGCTCCCACTGCATCCCAGCCGAGGAGAGGAGTCACCTTCAGCCCCTCCTGAAGGCCGAGAGGGAGGCTCCTCCGTCTTCCGCCGCGCGTTCACGTGTGAGGAGGATTCAGAGGGAGCCAACAGCAAAACAAGTCGTCACCCACCGACTGACGGTTAACTGTTTAGGAGCATCAGTGGACCAGGAAACAACAAGAACCGGGATTTTCCCTGTGACATTACATTATCACAGCTGACTGATGAGGGGCTGCTCACAGCGCTTGAGACGTTCACCCATCACATGGATGTTCTGTCTACATTATTATTGTTCTATCGGAGGAGAGAAAGGTTTCAAATTGACAGTAGGCCTAGTATCCTTTAGTCAGACTTTTGTTGACATTGTGTGCGCTTTTATAGGCTATTATTGCCGTTAAGTCGGTATGGTAAACTTTGCCATCCAACAGATGCTGAGCCACTTTATCACAGCCTACCAGTGCAGTCATGTGTCCTCCTGATAGATGGTTATGAGTTGGCAGCACTGTGTAAGCCTAGGCCTACATGAAGGCCTAGTAGACTATTCACATTCCTTTTAGCTCTGGTTTGTTCTCCACCAGCTCCTCAGTTTAGCAGTTAAATGTTCAAATAAATCAATAAAATGCGGATGCATTAATGCAAGTATGCAGTAATTACTGCATAATATGATTTCCAGACATTATGTGTGCAAAGCTTGTGTTGATGGGGGTTTTTGCATGCATTTTGAAATTCAAACCTTATGTATGAATATGTATGACAAATGTATTTCTCTTCTTATGTGAGGGCCCTCTAGGTCAAACTAAATTATTGCCTAGAGTTATCTGAACTATTTTATTTATGTTTTAAATTCTTTATTTAATTACATTTCCCCAAGAAAGGCGTCCTATAACGTAACAGCAGAGAAAGCTACTTTACAAAGTGATGGATTTTTGGAGAGGGTCTACATGAAAGAAGGAAGGGTCTCTGTTGTTAGAGTATAGAAAAGGCTAAAAAAAAACAGGCTTTCACATTTTTATAGGTTGAGAACGTTGCTTGATAGGTGAGTGTCTCTCTAGTTTATTCCCTCACCTGTTATTGTACAAAGCTGCAGTAATTCTTTGGGCCACTGGGTGGCAGAGGAAGTCAAAAACAAGCTAATACATCCATCCTGTCATAACATGGCCTTGAAAGGTTCAGTGTGTGATATTTATTGACAGAATCTATGGACAGGATCTAATGACAGAAATGCCATATAACTATGTTTTCAGTGGTGTATAAAGACCTTACATAATGAACTGTTATGTTTTTATTACCTTAGAATGAGCCATTTCTGTCTACATACACCGCAGGTCCCCTTAAAGATCAGCTCCATGGATAGAAGAAACCAATGTTGACTGCAGGTAGTAGGCAGGACAAGAACCCTGGTCGCTACTCTGTCTGTCCACCAAACATTTGGACTTCGTAGCACTATGACCATCACTTTACTGTTTTTCTTCCTCCAAAAATACTCAAATATTTTGGAAAGACATTATACCAGATCCAGCTGTGACAAGTTATAGGGGAAAAACAGGTTTCATCAGTTTCTTAAAATAAGTTTTGTATTTGATAGAAACCGCCTCCATTTATTCATTAATGTGGCCCAACCTGTTATTACTTTTCACACTGAGCTAAGACTTATTAAACCAGACTGTAAACACATTTACAATTAAAACAGATGCAGTGGATTTGTTCTGGCCGTCAGTATCACTCTCCTCAAGACCAAAGGGCTAAATCCGGCCCCATCTCATCTTCAAAAAAAAAAAAAAAGATACATAGATGCATCAAATAACACACCTTTTATTCTTTCTACGGAATTTGTGGCAAGACAATAAACTCTTACAAAATATTAACACAGATTTTCTTAATCAAATTTTTCAAGACATAATCAATGTTTAGTGAAAACTTTCTATTCTTTAAATGTTTCTCTCCCTGTCAATGGAGAACGTCTCGTGCCAGAGAACTAAAAGCTGCTCAATTCCAGTTTTCTATTATTTTGTAAAGACAGAAGGCACAGACTAGGCAAAGGCACCACTGAAACGGGTAATTCCCCATTTGTGAATGTGATTTGAGAAAATCATCAACTAAAAAATGCTGATGTGTTCACCTGTTAGAAATTTGAGTCCTGAGCGTCCCTCTACTTTGTAAATAAAACATGTACACGCAGAAGCAAAACTTTCACAGCAGTGCATCTCCCTTCAAATGTGATCTTAAATTCCACAATTTCACTGAGCATCAACAAAACACGAAGCTGAACTTTCTCCGATGACACAGGAGTAATGAATTTGAAGTTTTGTGTCTTTAGCGGACTCTCCAGTTTTTCAGTCAAGTACATCGAATAGTTTCAGAGTTATATGAGAACCATCATTAATGAGCTCATGTATGTGACAGCTGGAGTCAGGATGTGGTTAGCTTAGCCTTAACACAAAAGCTAGCCTGTCCCTGTCCAAAGATTAAAGATACACCAGCACCACTAAAGCTTACTAATTAATATGTTGTACCTTCTTTGTTTACTCCAGGAATCCCAAAGCGATGCATGCACCCCTTGGGGTGCTTGAGCTTCCTTTAGGGCTCAAGAGGAAAAATGTAATGATGGTGTAATGGTGTAAAACTAAACCAATCATTTTTCAAATTATTTTTCATGAAATAAACACTAATAATTCCCTTTTTAAAATTTAAATTTTAAATTAAAAACTTAAAATTTTATAAATAAATGTATAAAATGTACCAAAAAATGCACTTCAGCTCCTGCCAGTCCGCCTGTCTTTATGTAACTAGGTAGCCTAACTTGTGGCTGCTAACTAGGTGAAGTAGTTCATTCATGTAAATATGCGCAAGTGGTTAACTCACAGATTTGAGAGTGCCATCAATGTTTTGTTTTTCTCTGTCTGATAAATACTACCATTATTACCAAATTGTTTTACCATAACCCAAAGGTTTCACCACCAAGCAGCACCCTTTTGACAAAGTCTTCCTGATATCCAAAGTAAGAGAATTCACAGAGGAAACACCACTATGCTTCAGTTTTTCTGTACTTCAGTCCGTCCATTATTTCTTTCAAAGCTCCGAAGTGCATTACACCATGGGTATTTAACTCAGTCAAAAAAAAGCTTTGTTCAAATCATCATTACATTTTAAAATGTTTGTAGTCAGTTAACAGATATTTTCAACTTTTGCTAGCCTGCAAACCTGCAAATGAGTTTCCTGGCTTCTATGCACATCCAAACCACCTCCATTTGAAAAAATACTTTGCCACTTAAAAAAAAAAAAAACAGGTTTGACTTTTGACTTTATCCAACGGGTGAAACCAGGAAAACCACATTACACAAACACTTTGAAGGAAAGAAAAAAAAAATTGCCCTGCACTGCAATTCTTCAGTGTCTCAAACAGAAGAAATAGCACATGAGCAAACAGAGGAACAAGAAAGCCAGGATCCAGGTGACTACGTGGATGTCGACGGTGACCAGGCCGATGTCAAAGAGCCAGCCGCGCATGTCAGTCAGGTCCAAAGGATTCTGCGTGAAACCTCCATGGGCAAAGTGCCAGCGCCGTCCTGCCGTTGCTGCCCGTCTCTGATCTCCTGAAGTTAGGACACATAAAATTACTGTATTCAAAGTGATAAAAAACAGTTTATCCTTCTGAAATATTGTAAAGTAATTTATTTGAAAAATCTCTATTTTTAGCGAGCAATGCAAACATTTTCACGCAAAAAAAAGGAATTAAACCTATTGCTGATTCTGAACTGTTCTAACATTTTTATTTATTTTATTGAAACTGATTCCTCACAAAATCCCTGATCCAAGGGAAGCTCTGTGGGAACTCAAGGTGTTTTAGTTCTTTTTTTAATCTAGCAATCTAGCAATATCTGGCTGGTAACCATCGGTTTCAGTTTCAGTAATGATCTAAAATTAGGACATTTTTCATATTCAAAAGCAAAGTTTGCAGTTAAAATGTCCAGTTTGGGTTGAACATGTGGGCTGTAATTCTGCATTTTTAAAAAATTAAAATAGAATAGAACAAATAGAAAATTAAATTTCACTTTCATTAAATTATTTCATGTTAATATTGGCATTCCCAATCTTCCACAGATTATGCGGTTAAATAACTTGAGAGATGTTTTCCAGTAAAGAACGCTTTTATGTTATTTGTTTTGTTATTTACAATGTTTTCACAAACACCATAATCCACACATCATGTACAGTACATTCACTATGCAATCATGTTTATCTCTCTGAATTTGCATCACTTCTGTTGTATTGTTTGTAAAGCCATTAGTAGGAATGAAATGTCAACTGCTGTAAGGATAAAGTTTATTATTGCCAATAAATTGTAGAGGGGAAAAGCAACATTTCTGGTCTCTCAGCGTATACGATCGCGAGGAAATCAGGAAAATGAGGTCAGTCATACAGAGAGGCAGTTCTCGTTTTAAAATAGCATCTAATGAACCATCTCTACTGAAACAGCAAATCCGGGTTAGTTAGGATAATCCAGATACTTCACAGTCACGTTATTGATACTCTGCAGACAAAATAAAAATAAAAATGCTACTACAACTATTGCAAACACTTTCTCACTCCAGAAGATACGGAAGTGTTTGTGACAGCTGGGCAGAGGCCATTTTGCACACGAAGCGCTCTTGAAGTTCTGCTTGCGGGCATGGTACACTTTTGGGAAGAAGGTCTTAGCTGTTTGGTTGAGATCTGAAGAGGAATGAGAACAGAACAATATGCCATTACAACTCAATGAATGTAGGTCATTTCAAAGGCAGGGCTGCATCTAATGAGTAAGATGAGTAATATTTTTGCAGCCATCCATTATCTAGGCACATTTTATCTGTGTAGGGTGGCAGGAGACAATCACATGTTGGGCAGTCCATCCAGTCAGACGACTATTTACACTTATATTCACACCTCCCGGCAATTTAAAGTTTCCCGCTTGTGTTTGTGTTCAAACAGGTACGGGGAGAACAATTAATTTAGTCTATAAAGTGTCAGAAAATTGTGAAAAATACCATAACGGAGCCCAAGGGGACGTCTTTAAACTGCTTTGTTTTGTCCAAAAGCCCAAAGATACACAATTTACAATTATATTACAACAGAGAAAAACAACAAATCCTTATTGGAGAAGGTTTGGAATTACAATAACATGATCAATATGGTTGTTTATTCATGTTATGCATACGCATGAGCCCCGGAGGAAGCTCACCTTTGTCGAAGTTGGTATGAGAGATCAGGGTGCGGCACAGAGGGCAGGGTGTGTCTGTGGGTCGGTTCTTGGTGATTATACGGAGACACGGCTCGCAGAACACGTGACCGCAGGGCTGACAGCTGTACGGGCTAAAGTAGACGTCGAGACACACGGCGCAGGTGAGGCCCTCTCTGTCCTCCTCCTCACTGTCCAGCAGCGAAGTGCTCACACTCTTGGCCTGGAAAACAAATAGATAACTTTACTGTCTGTCCCAAAGCAGTGACACAAACTGTCTTTAGAGAAGGCTCATTACAATACGCATTTCTTGTTCAGAGTGATTATTGCAGACAGTATAAAAGATTTCTTGTTAGTGTTTTTCCGGGCCAGTGGAACTCTATATCCTCTGCCTGATGGAAGAAACTGGAAAGATTACCCAGCTGAAATTGTAATCTTTTGTTAAAGCAACGAAATTCATCTGTAAAGATTAAAATTCTCTCACCTTAGACGCTGTGGTTTTGCTTCTGATCGTATGTTTGTTTTTTTTATGGCTAAAGGCCTTTTCACATTCCTTTCCCATACCCCCCCCCCCCGCCACAGTTTAGGGAGTCCAGATCATTTGATTTAATTTGCAACATCATCAACTGCCTTTATACTTTGTAGGTGTAAATTACAACAAGGTGTTGGAAACACTCCTCAGACTTTGGTCCATATGGTCATGATAGCATCCCGCATCCCAAAGGTGCTCTATTGGATTGAGATCTGGTGACTGTAGAGGCCGCTGGAGTACAGTGAACTCATCGTCATGTTCAAGAAACCAATTTGAGCTTTGTGACATGGTGCATTATCCTGCTGGAAGAAGCCATCAGAAGACGGGCACACTGTGGCCATGAAGGGATGGACATGGTCAGCAACAATACTCAGGGACGCTGACGCGTTTAAACGATGCTCATTTGCTACTAAGGGCCCAAAGTGTGCCAAGAAAATATCCCCCACACCATTACACCACCACCTGCCTGAACTGTTCATACAAGGCAGAATGGATCCATGCTTTCATGTTGTTTACTCCAAATTCTGACCCTACCATCTACATGTTGCAGCTGAAACCAAGACTCATCAGACCAGGCAACGTTTTTCCAATCTCCTATTGTCCAGCTTTGGTGATCCCGTGTGAATTGTAGCCTCAGTTTCCTGTTCTTGCTGACAGGAGTGGGACCCGGTGAGGTCTTCTGCTGCTGTAGCCCATCTGCTTCAAGGTTCGACATGTTGTGCGTTCAGAGATGCTATTCTAGATACCTTGGTTCTAATGAGTTATTTGAGTTATTGTTGCCTTTCTGTCATCACATCCCCTCTCTTCCCCATTCTGATGCTCAGTTTGAACTTTAGCAAGTTGTCTTGACAAAGTCTACCTGCATTAATGCATTTATTTGCCGCCATGTGATTGGCTGATTAGCTCTTTGTGTTAACAAGCAATTGAACAGGTGTACCTAATAAAGTGGCTAGTGCGTATTTATATCTATACATAAATATATCTTTGACATTGTGAATACTGTTTTATATTATTTAGGCAGAGGTCATGAATTTGGGGTCTGCTCCCTCTCTCACTGCTTTCCATTTTCATTTGTGATCCAGTAAGTTTCATTTTAATGAAAAAATCACAATTAGCTGCGGTGAGTGGTGACGGGGGGCTTGTTTAGTGGTAATTGTGAATTAGATCCTGCATGCGCCCACAATGTCAGCGTGAACTCTGTTCTCTCACCTGCCCCAGCTCACTGTGCAGCCATCGCTCTCTCCTCCTCTGTTTCCTGCGCAAGCTCTTCAGACGGTTCTTCTCTCTTTTGCTCAGTCTGCTTGAGTCCGGGGAGGTCATAAAGGCCTGAGGCTGAGACATTAATACACAAACATCAAGAATTACAATCCCAGTCGCTGATTCAACGGCTGAAACAGCCGGTGCGCTGCTTACCAGCATTGCAGGCTGCCGGGGAACCAGGAGATTTGAACTGAGATAAGGACTCATTAAAAACTGTGGGTTTTGTATTGAGCGCTTACTGTATAACACTGTGAGGAGTTAGTTTTTCTTCTGGTCTGCAGGTAGGCCGACCTGATGATATTATATACAATATTTAATACCATGACTTGACTGAAATTATCTTTCTCATATTATAATTTGATATATCTTCTCAACCATTGCTCATGATAATAATAATAATTCTATCTAATACATCATAACACAAGAAAGAATAGTGTATGTATAATCTAATATTGTGCTGGTCATAGTATACAATGACTGCGATGGACTGGCGACCTGTCCAGGGTGTACCCCGCCTTTCGCCCTATGCCAGCTGGGATAGGCTCCAGCCCCCCCCGCGACCCTGTGTGCAGGATAAGCGGTTGACGATGGATGGATGGATGGATGGATGGATGGATGGATGGATAGTATTCAATGATTTACTGCTTGTCCATTTTGAATAATACAGGAGGTAAAAAGCTTAAAAATGAATGGCACATTAAATCGCAATAATGGTTTAAAAAAAAACAAACAAACAAAAAAAAAAATCACAATTAGATTATTTTCCAAAATCGTTCAGCCCTAGTGTTCAAACAGAACGTGAATTCTACTGGAGGCTCAATGCATGAAAAACATATATAGGGAGAGGTGCTAATTCAGGCAAAATAGGCGTGTCTATCTCATGTTTGAACTTGAGTGAAATATGTGTGCATATCCAAGGGCTTATTGAATCTGCTTCATAAACAGAGAGAGAGGAAAGGAAAAGGGGGAGGACCTTGTGAGTTCTGAGCTGCCACACACACACACACACAGTCAGGCACACTACCACAGCTCATCCTCTGAGGAACATCACTTTCAGTAAAGTACATTCCATGAAATTGCATTTTGACATTTCTTTTGTGCAGAAAAGATATTTTGGCCCTGCAGAAAAAGGTCGGAAGGGCAGCGTAAACACCATGAATTTCCGCAGCGCAGTTTATGGAAGGCTATTGGTTTCATGGTACCTCATTAAATAGAAATTTGGCTTTATCTACTTTCTCACAATTGTATCAATTCCTCTTAACTTCCTTGCCTGCTGTAAGAAACTATTTAATTTCCTACAGTTTTTAGTGGACATGGTATTTGTTTCAGGTGCAGTGGTCCCACTTCCACCATGAAATACTCTAAGAAATCCTTTTTACACACATCACTGTAAAAAGCAGCAACATACCACCAGGTCCTCGTCATGCTCTGCGACACTGTCAGAGATGGACCTCCCTCTGAGGAACAGGCCTGAATCAGAAACCTCCTCGTGGACAGTCGTGGTCTCTGGAGATGACTCGACATCCTCCGCAGTTTGTGGCAGCTGTTGATTCAGAGGTGACCGCGGTCGTCCAGAAATAGATGAGCGACGGGCGACAGTGTTGACAGACGCTTCACCATCAAGGTCAAAGTGCTGACTTCTGGGATACGAAACAGGAGACCGTGGAGACTCATCTTTGCCAGCCCTTGTCATCTCAACAGCAGACTTGTCCGTAGGGCCTGCAGCGCAAAAACATGATGAACTGATGACGGCATCATCTTCCACACTACGCCGTCTCCTTTGAGAGATGCAGTACAGAGGACTGAAAGAGAATGGCTGGGTGTGTTCGTCGTCAGCCAGTGAACTGGAGGCCTCTGCAGGGCTGACGTGGGACATGACAGCAGCACAGTTAAGCTGTAAACTGTCCAGTGCAGTCCTGTTAAATTCAGGCCTCTGCTCTCTGCTCTGAGAGCCGTCTATCGGCAGACCGGCACGTCCCTTCTCGGGCCTCGTCCTCCTCGGCTGGACGATGAGAACATAACGTTTGTGGTCGTCGTCCACGCGGCTTTTGTTAAGGTGGACGGTGGCGTCCAGGCCACAGGGACACTCAAAGCGGTTAATGAAGTTGAAGCCACCCAAACGAGCTGTGCAGTTCTGGCAGTTCAGTTTTCCTACAGTCCACTGGGCCTAGACAGAAACCACAGACACATCATTCATAACCACATTTTACAATAGATTCATTCTTTCTGAAAATAAAAAGTTAAATCCCTTTTACTTTATTTTATGGAAGCCTTTAATTTAAAAAAAATGAAGTTGTTATGAATGGGGAAATTGAAGAGCTGCACTTTTGTTCATTCCATGGTGTATTCATTTGTTAGACCCACAGGCTGCCGCTCAGGCAAGGGCACAACTCTGTGTTGAAAAGTGGTGGGGACATAAGGGCTCAGATTAGGGGTATGAAGATACATTTGGGTCATGAGATGTGACGATGCACGAGAACAAGACAAGAAGATTTAGATTAAATATTTGATGGGGAAATATATGTTCTTCTGGGGTGCCTCCCCCAGAAGATTTTGAACAATTAACTTGTGATTTCCTGCATTCTGGAGACATTTTGTGCACCAATTTACAGTAGAAATGTCTGTTTTTACATTTAAATGTATTCATTTAGCTGACGCTTTTATCCAAAGCGACTTACAATTCATATACATGACAGAGGTCACATGCCTCTGGAGCAACTAGGGGTTAAGTGTCCTGCTCAGGATGGGTCTCTCACACCAAATGCAAAGTCTTATCTATTGCGCCATTGCCATGATGAAGGAAAACTATCTTGGATTACATGTTTTCTTATTGTGCAAATTAACTTTTCTCAAAGCATTTTCATTTGTTAGTTAACATTTCTTGGTGCTCTTTTTCAGAAAGTTTTTTAAAAAATGGTTTCAAAAAGTTATGGGGACAAAATTAACCATTTCAAAATTTGGTGGGGACATGTCCCCAGCGTCCCCAGTGTAAATGACCCCTATGCGCTTGGCTATACATTGTGATATTGTGGTTTTAGCTGCATAATGTTGGCTAATATTAGGTTGCGTGCTAACGTTGGGTTGCGTGCTAACACAGAAGAACTGCTAGCTGGTTAACGTAGCAAAATACTGTCTTGACTGTCAGCTAATTCATCCAGACTCTTGGACTGTTCTTGCAGATGGATTTGCTGGCAAGCTAGAGCAGATTATAAATTTAAAAAACTAAGGAAACTTGCTGAAGAATTTGTCTGTGGAGAGACTATAACCATTCGATTTTGGAAAAGTTATTTAGCTTTCGTGCTCTCTCCATAGTGATTTTACATTCATGGCACAGCACCCAAGCCGTTTTGGCCCTCACCTCTTAAGCCTCTAATGGCAGGCAAACCCTGTTAATATGACCTCTGAATCATTACAGATAGGACTTTTCATGTTGCCTTTTGTGTCTCAATTTACAGCTTTTGACATTTATGATCAGAAATTAATATGAAAAATGGGCAACTTGAGAAGCACCTCCCATTACCAAGCATTTAATCTGCATAGTAAAATCCAAAAGAAACATCTCGTTTCCATCCCTAACTTGTTTTACTAAACTCAGCTCCTTCACGATCACCACCATCCTTTCTTTTCTTAACAACCAGTCTGAAAACTGAAAAATAGTTAATTAACTATTAGGATGTGTACAGGAGACAGCTGTAGGCCACACCAGTTTAGTCTAAGCTTGTCCCTAATGTTCTCAACACTGGAGCACCGCTGCTACTGAATGTATAAAGGGGAAACACTGGAATGTATAGTCAAAGAGGGCTGACGACGCATCTCTCTCACTAGCTCTCTTTGGTTCAAGCTGGGTTAGTTTAGATCCGGGCTCTCTTTATGAGGCAATCGAACCGCTTATAGCGCCGTTTGGTCCGGCTGGGTGTTTGCTTTCTAATAGCCAAGTGGGCAAATAGCAAACTGTAACAGAAGCTGGGGTTTGCCGGCTGGCAAACTTTGCTATGACATGTAAAGTGGTCTGGCGCTGGTTGCTTCATGGCGTTGGCTGTGGTAATCTGCAAATGGCAAGCTAGTCAGTAACATGGAGTCATTGGTTCCAAATAAAATATAGGAACATTACAAATAGTAATGTTATTCTAAAAATGGTTGTAATTTATTTTCCAGCATTCAGTGTCATGTGTATCACGCCTACAGAGAGTGAGTAACAGGAGGCATACTGCAGTTCTGTTAACGGCCACCGGCCAAGGGCTTTCTGAAAGTTACAAAAAGAACCTTTAAATGGTAAATTATTCATCAAAATTGCAGTCAATTAATTTTCTGTGGATCTTCTTATTGATTAATCGATTCATCTTTTCATTATAACAGTGTAATGATCAAGCATGTTTTCTTGTTTTGTACAGGTACTTTTGAAATTGCAGCTGCAGTACGTACAAGATAAGTAATTTAATTAAAATGCATCATCAGTGGTAACAAATCTCACTAAATAATACTCACTAAAATAAAATCACACATATTTACTTAAATTACAATTTAACTAAAACTCAAACACTAAAATATAAACATCAAATTTCACGCAGGATTATTAGATCGCTTTCAGAGTCGGTGTGCACAACTTTATTTCAAATAATTTGTTTTCTTTTTTTTTTTTTTTAAAAAACCCTTTTTTTCATTGATTACACACACTTCATTCCTATGGTGACACACTTACCTGGTGAACTGAGCTCAGTATCCACTCTGGTAACGTATCGACATTCACATGCCAAATACTGCAAACAGCAGCTGAGCTTTCATCTGTGGCCTCAACCTGTGTCAACATAAAAAAGACACACAATCAATCAGGACACTTCCCATCAGACCTAGTTTCTCTAAATATGGTAGTCAGCTGTTTTTGTCACTGAAACACAAGCTGTTATCTTTGAGTTTCCCCTAACCTGATGTTTCTTAACAACTTTACTTTGATTATTAGCTATTAGTTATAATTAAGGCTGATAATAATGTTGATTTTCATTATCACACCATGTCTCAATTTTGGGAGGGATTTATTGAGTAATCTTTTAGTCTATCAAATGTGAGAAAATTGCATATAACGCCTATCACAATTTTCCAAAGCGACATCTACAAGGGTCTTGTAAAGATATTCAACTTACATTGATGTAAAACAGAGAAATCCTCACATATGAGAAATCAGCAACACAGAATATTTGACCTTGCTCGTAAAATATTGTAAACAATCATCAGAGTCATAAGTTATTTATTTTTTGTGATTGGCAAACTTATTAATCAACTCATTGTTTTGGCATTTCATATGGACTATGACACAGGCAACACTTCCTCACAAGCAAGCTCTGTAGCAGCTTACTCGGTGGAGAAAACGCAAGGAAGAAGGGTTTTCAGAAGAAGCAACTTTAACTCATCAGAAATACAAACTTTTCACCAACCATTGACAAACATGTGGAGTCTATGATGCCTTTCCTGCACCTCCGGCAGCGGAGCATGGTCCTCCTTCTTCAGGCTCCTTTAAACAAGTTTTCAATCCAGCTGTCGAGGATAATGTTGACAGTCACGACACACAACTGAAAACACACATGTACTCACACACTGTTGCAAAAAAATTATATATAGGAGTTCAGGTCAGATTTAGCTGACTGCATTTAGTATGAATGTAGCCAAGACAAGCTAAGTAAAACATGTTAACAGCATAAATGTTTGTCAAAAGAGCATTAGTGAGTGAGGATGAGCTCAGGGCTCCGTGCAAGCCAGTCGAGTTCCTCCACACTAAACTGGAAATATGCTCAGGGGGAAGTGTCATGTTCAAAAATGTCTGAAATTCTTATTTTTTTTCTCAGCTCAAGCTTTTTCTCAAACTCAATCTTTTTGTCTGCCACTTCTTGAGTGTATCCAGAACAGTGTAGACTCGTAAACACAGTAACCCCTGACAATTCTCACCATAAGAATTGCTTTTTAAAAATAATATTCATTAATATAACCAAAATCTATCTGCCACGTAGGCAGGTGACCTGAAACGTTTCTCTAGTTACCAACCAACCCTGTATTTGACAGGTGGCAGGTGCTAATTTCATTCCATGGCTGTAAGATTTACCTTCATTGGAACTGGGGGACACAGGGCTGCCCACAAACCTTATTGCCTGGATTATTTTTTTTAATGTTTAGTAACGTTTCCATGCTCTTAAGCCTGTTGACCCTCTGATATCAGGCTACGAAGTGAAAATAAGTTATAGTGAATTACTCAAGTGTTGAGGTTGAGAGGATTTCTCACACACACTCACACTCTTCGAACTACATGAGCGAAATGACTGTTTTATTTCCCCATGTTTTAGCTCTGACTTAAGCAGCTAACGTTAACAATCACAGTGGCAGAATAAAAACAAATGCCCTGCTAACTTAGCTCTGTTAACCATAACAACACGCTCTCTTGTGGCGTTTACACCGAAGACTAACATTCTTAAAATTATGACACTCCGTATTGTAATATTTTTATTACCAATAGTCGCTTACCCGGCAGCTGGAAATACTTTTTGAGTCGAGGTAACGAGGAAGACCTGGGCACAAAAACAACAAAGTTATGCAGCTGTTCGCTTTAAGGAGGCCGTGACGTCATGAAAAATTGGCCACTACGGAAAGCCTAATGGGCAAAAAAGCCTGCGCCCTTTCGCGTTAAAGGCTAGAAACGTCAGTTCACCAAGAACAGAAGAAAAGAGAGGTATAAAACTTAAAGAAAATAAAATACAACTTAGTGGCATATAACTATTCCCGATTGCTGAGGCTTCTTACGTCACGCCAGTACCAAAAACACTACATTCTTTTGTACAACTTCCTGGTCTGGAAAAGAAATTAAGTAGCCTAAACATTTTAAAATATAGGCTACATTTTTAGCATAACATCTCAAGTTAAGGTGTTAATTTAAAATAAAAAAAATAATAACACAACTATTTAGAAATCAATTAACAGGAACAGTTTTCATACTTTTAGGGCTTATTAAACTGAGGCCTGCATATGTTCAGAACTAAACAGCAAGGGTGTAAAACTTACCAACTGGGAAAAGTGGCCCCAAGGTCCCAGACCCCCAGGAGGCCCAAAAGTCCCAGGTTCATGTGACAGTTGTTTCCTTCTTCCTTTCTTTGTTTCAACTTCAAATGTGTAAGGGAATTTGCACTAGTGATAGAGAATTACAGCTCTTTAAAGGGAGCCGGCTCTTTCAGCTCAAAAACGGCTCTTCGTTTCGTAGCGCTTCTGCTGGTCACTGCTTGAGTTACATTCTTTTGTATTGCGAGAAATAATTAGACTATGCAATATTCATCTGTAATAAATCGATTCTCAGATGGGAACCGACTTGTTCGCAACCGACAAATCACTAATTTGCACCACTAAAGCACAATATTACTATTGTTTGCATTTAGGCTGCATAGCAAATTTTACACTTGCTATGTAAATGTATATTTTCCATGCCCGACCCATTGAATTTCATGTATCTGAGGGGAAGGGGTGGGAGGTGAAGGTTGCCGTGCAACTGCCTAACAGAAAATATTGGGACGTGTAGCAATACTGTTGGTGGTCAATCCATTTTCACACCTTCTCTGTGAATAGGCCTACTGTTTGTACAAAAAAAGACACATTTTATAGACTATATTTGCTCAATGATCCGTATTTGTATTAATTTACGTATTTTATTTATTTATTTTTTGCCATGTTAGCATAAGATAAAGATTTCCATTTCAAAAACTTTATTAAAGGGAACCAACGCCAGGTGGCAGTGTCACACCTGACCGCCCCACAGCGCTGACCGTGGTGCTGAAAGAGATAATAAGCATACTTTTGAAAAGAAAGTCCCGTAGGCCTAAATTAGGGATGGCTAATAAAAAATTAAAAATAAACTACTCATATAAGGTAAACTTAAAGCATTTTTTCTTTTACATGTGCGATGTTTGTATCTTCCAAAACACTGGTTCTGCACAGACTGCAAAAAATAATAATTCAATTTCAATAATCGCATGCTCAAATTTAAATAATTACTGTTGTCTTTACTATCATTAATATTAAATCAAATAAAAGTACAGTACAATGTGGTTTCATTTATTATTTAATACACAAGTATAATACAAAAACATACAATGCAGATTAGTAGACTAGCATCAACAAGATTTGACTCACAGTGTAATTAAACTTATTTTCTCACCGAAATGGCAAAATCCACTTGTTTCAAGCAGCCTGAAGTTAAATATTACAAGTTTGTATAGGACAATGCTTATTTAATAACTCCCACATCTCCACTGCCTCAGCTGCAGACTAAACAGACACACACAGCCAAACTCTGTTACATCCTCACAGACAAATGACGCATTTTCCATCACTGGTATAAATGAGCAGCATCATTCTCCGTCAGCAGCCGAGACTCGCAGTTCAGACCCTCTCTGCCGCACTAAACAGTGCACTATGAGCTCTTCAAAGTGCGACGGTGTGATGCGCACCAGGCTCTCCACTAAGTAACGGAAGCTCTCCAAACACTTCGAGTTTACCAACAATGGAGGGCACAAACAATACGACAGCCTGGTCTGAGTTTGACAACCCTTCCAATAAAACCCCCAAACCTGAAGACGAGGAGATGAAGCTGAGTTATCAAGTGGTCACATCCTTCCTGCTTGGCGCGCTCATCCTGTGCGCAATATTTGGGAACGCTTGCGTGGTTGCAGCCATCGCCTTGGAGCGGTCTCTCCAGAATGTGGCCAATTACCTGATCGGTTCTCTGGCTGTCACCGACCTGATGGTGTCGGTGCTGGTGCTGCCCATGGCGGCGCTTTACCAGGTCTTAAACCGGTGGACTCTTGGCCAAGTTCCGTGCGACATCTTCATCTCCCTGGACGTGTTGTGCTGCACATCGTCCATCCTGCACCTGTGCGCCATCGCCCTGGACAGATACTGGGCGATAACGGAGCCCATAGAGTACATGAAGAAGAGGACACCGCGTAGAGCCGCCGTCCTCATCAGTGTCACCTGGCTCGTCGGATTCTCCATCTCAGTGCCGCCAATGTTAATCATGCGCTCCCAGCCCAGCAGCATGGCAGAGGACAGGGCGAACCCCAAGCAGTGTAAGATCAGGCAAGACCCCTGGTACACAATATACTCAACGTTCGGGGCTTTTTACATCCCGCTGACGCTGATGTTGGTTTTATATGGGCGGATATTCAAAGCTGCCAGGTTTCGGATCAGGAGAACTGTGCGTAAAACGGAGAAAAAGAAAGTGTCCGACTCTTGCTTGGCGTTATCCCCCGCCCTGTTCCACAAAAAGACACCCGGAGACGCGCAGGGCAAGACCTGGAAAAGGAGCGTGGAGCCCCGGCCGCTGCAGAGCGTCAACGGCGCGGTGAAACACGCGGAGGACGGCGAGTCTCTGGAGATCATCGAAGTTCACAGCAACTCCAAAGGCAACCTGCCGCTGCCCAACACCCCGAGCTCCGTGCCGCTGTTCGAGAGCAGGCACGAGAAGGCGACCGAGGCGAAGAAGAAGATCGCGCTGGCACGGGAGCGCAAAACGGTGAAGACTCTGGGCATCATCATGGGCACCTTCATCCTCTGCTGGCTGCCCTTCTTCATCGTCGCCCTGGTCATGCCTTTTTGCCAGGAGTCGTGCTACATGCCCCGCTGGCTGGAGGATGTCATTAACTGGCTGGGCTACTCCAACTCGTTGCTAAACCCCATTATTTACGCGTACTTCAACAAAGACTTTCAGAGCGCATTCAAGAAAATTATCAAGTGTCATTTCTGCAGACCGTGACCGGTCACCCAGGTGAGAAGAGGAGCAGCCCCTAAAAACCAACAGCCTATAAAAGTGGCACAGAGATTGTTTGCCTCTGAATACAGAATGACGCTAAAACTGAAAAGAGGGCTCATAATGATTACTGTCGGTCATCACCATCGTTATCAGTACTGAAATATCCCCAGAGATGTCTGTAGCCTATGCATAGATAAAGCTGTGATCGTTTGATTGAAGCTCCATGTTGCTCATCCTGTTATGTGGTCAATAAAGAAATACTTTTTAATATTATTTCTGAAGTCATGATTTTTTTAGAATTAAGTTTTTAACTCTTAAATTTTGCAATTCCTAAAATAAATGGCACAATGGAGAAAAGGTGAATGTACATCCCGTGTGGCTGACTTCAATATATATTGTAGGTTACTCTAGTGTTGAACTGAAATTAACCGATAACAATTTTGATAACTGATTTAATTTAACCAGTCTATTAAGCTAATACAACACTCTGTGGTTCCAGCTTCTCAAATGTGGAAAGTGTAAAGTCGTGTTATTTGTAGGAAGATTGAAGACACCGGGTTGCAAAACCAGACATTTGATGACGTCTCCGTGGCCTCTTGGCTGATTGGCCTGTTCATCATTACTTTCTAACATTTTACAGCTGAAACCACAGTCATTTCACTGAAATGCTAAAAAGATTTATAGATAGTGAAAATACCATTTGTAGCAGCCCAATTTCCTCCACTATACGCGTATATGTGGCATTTAGAAAATTAAAAATTAAGGATCCAAATGAGCAGACCATTTACATTCACCTCATTTAGCCGAGGTTCTTCTCATTATAATGTTCTAATTAAAAGACTGAAATGGATCGTTTAACATCTGTAGTGAAATATGAAAAAAAACACCCACACTGCTGTCTTGCTCACACAAGCTTGTGCCTTTTTCTGGTCCTCAGGATTTCTCTTCTTTCGGTGCTCATAATTGTCCCCCAGCCCCTGCAAACTATTTGTGGATGTGCACTGAAATTATGGCAGAAAACATCGAGCCTCTGCTACTGCAGTGCCCTCAAGCAAGGCACACGATGAGACACATTTCCAGTGGAAGCTGTGGAGGATGTGACTGTGTAGCTTCCAGGTGTGGATTTGCTATTTTCTGTGTGGATGTGAAGCTTAAAAATTCTAAATTCCGGGTGACTCAACTTGGCTGAAGAAACTCTTCAATCCCACTAACGTTTTCGTGCCGGTCATTACAAACTCACGGCATGCAGGTAAACATTGTTTAAACCCACATAATTGTTTTATGTTCTGGCAGAGAGGGCATACAGTGTACAAAAATACTTGATATCAGAATGAATTTGGGGGAAATGTGTCATATATGATATGATCCTGTCAGGCTGTGTGGCAAATGATAATAGCCCAACCTTGGAAATTAAGGGAAAATTAAAGGGGGAACTCTCTTAAGGGGTATGTAATGTGGTTTTAAATCTGTCATTGTGGGACTTTGGTCGGTTCAGAGTTTGATTAGCTGTAACAGAAAACGCGTCACCGTCCTCCAAGTGAGTGCAAAGAGTATCCCGAGCACACAAACTGTTTCCCTCGAGCTTCATCTGCACACTGATCCTCTCACATCATGCGTGTGCGGATCTGCTGTGTCTCAAGGCCAATTGTAAAACAAAGATAATCCTTTTTACAGCATTTCGTTATTCCAGGGGGGTCAGACTGACATGGAGGGGGGTCTCGGATGTGGTGGGCGGGCAAACAGACAGACAGAGACAGACAGTGTCACTGAAAGAGAGACAAAAGGGAAAAAACGTGACCACATTCGCCACCATACGAGCGATCGTAAAAAAAAAAAAAAAAAAAAGGTTGCTGTTGAAGTGGTCGGGGTGCTTCTTGTAGCGCCTCGCTGCCCTTTTCCTCCATCACTCACAGCCTCATAACATATAAGTCCATCTTAAAAAAGGCTGTGAAGGAGGCACACAGATAGATGCTGGAGAGGTGGTCACCATAGCGACATATGGGGGATGCAAACTCTGGGGGCCGAAGGGGCAATTACCTGATCAAAGGCCTGCTGTGACACAGGAATACTGAGGCGTGTGTGAGGGGCCCACAGCTGGCAGCTACCTCAGACAATAAGCAGGTGTAGTTGTTATTCTTTTTTTTTCTTTTTGCCTCTCAGTGTTACAAATAGTGACTGCTACTGCACAGTAAGGCCTGCACCCTGTAATCATATCTCAGAGTGCCACAAACTTTTTTTTCTTTTTAAGTTAACCCCTTAACTGTTTTCTCCTTTTTTTCTCCCTGTAAAGCCTAACAGGTTATTATAACGGCGATTGTTGATGTTTACAATGAATGGAATATTTAAACCAAAGAATTAGTCAGACAGATATCACATATTGTATTTCTTTGGACATTCTGGGATCTCAACTAGAATTTAAAATAAAGTTTTGTGGGTTTGAACAATGCTTTCTCCCATGGCAGGAAGTCTGGTCTGCCAGAAGGGTTAATTGCTGAAATAAAGGATCACAGACACATTGCCCCCTGTAAGCACCAACAGTGAGGACAATGAGCTTATGTCTTCATACTTTTTCTGGGACTTTGGTGCTTTTAGCAACCTGTAAGGAGCTCACATTCTACAGTTTAAAATTGCACATTGCCTCAGGATTTTAGACCTAATATACTTGCGTTTGTGTCCTTTAAGGCCAATAATTAAAAAAATTAAAGGATCAGTATTTCTTTGCCAGAATTATATTCCTGGCAGTGTGCATGCCACATGAAATCTAGAAGAAAAAAATTAAACTGGTCAAAATTATTTTTGTGTATGTGTGGGCAAGTGATCGCTAAAAAGAAATGAGAGGAGCAAGACACACGAGCAGTCAGATAACAAGACTCTAATCTAATCTACTCTAATACACAAAAATGATCCTTTTTTTTTGGTTGTTGTTTGTTTTTTGCCCATTTTTTTTCAGAATGCCAAATGAATGTATGACAGAGTCCGGCAGGTGTGATGGAGAAAAAACTAATATTGTGGACCCATTTTAATAAGCATGCTGACGATTGATTAATTTTGACAATAGTGTGACTTTTTGGGTTTTCTAGAGCTTTCACTTGTATTTCTGTTTGTCAGTCACCATGTGATAACAGGTAGTCACTGTGAGTGAATGTGTCTGTGCACATGTGTCATACCAAAATAATTTGGGTGCCTGCTGTCAGGTGACTGCAGGAGGCATTTTCAGTTATTGATTTTCATTCTTGCTGAATATCACATCTATAAATGTAAATTCACAAAAATCTTTGTATTTAAATGTGAATTGATGTGCTATATTGATTGTTTTAGGACCTCTTCTAATTGAAAAGCTAATACTTTATATATTTTGCTCTTTTTATAAATCTTTTAATTTGTCTATTTATTTTTTATTTTTTAACATGTATGCCATGTTTCTTATTTGTCTTGTTGTTTACCACTGCCTTTAAATGATATCTCTATCTTGACTTTGGCAAACAAAATTGTGTGAAAACAAATCAAAAACTCACAATGGTGAAACAGCAAGGACAAAAGACAAATGACTGACTGATCAGGCATCAGCTGTCTGTGAACACCAGATAAAACTCATTCACAACATCGACTGGGAAGAGGTCAAAGGGCATCGACTGGGAGAATCAGTCGAGGACTAGAGAAGGAACAAGAAGGATACTCACATCGAACAGGAGTCCATACGTAAATCACAGGATGACACCGGAACCAACTCTAAAGGTGATGATACACGGGGCAACATTTTGAGCAACGTTGAGGCACTTTCCCGTTGAGAATAGGGCAACACATTTTTATCTGCGTGGTTTAGATCGGTGGTGGGCAATTTTTGAGATCCT
>JAPMOB010236463.1:0-13778 GCA_029875015.1 Lepomis gibbosus
TATTTTATCACAGTGGTAAAAAACACTCACCAATTGCAAGATGCAGGCGATGGCCAAAACACTGTAGACGTGTCCAGTGGTTCAGGCTCACAGCTTTGACGATGTTAGCGCCATTATCGGTGGTGATGCACACCTGACGAGCTTCATTTAAATTCCATGACATGAGAGCATCTTGCAGGCCTTGTGCGATGATCCCGCCAGTGTGATCCTCTGGAAGAAAGCTCGTCTGAAGGCACTTGCTTTTCAACTCCCAATTGTCTATATAGTGGACCGTCAAACTGAGGTATGGCTCACATGTTCGGCTGCTCCATATGTCGGCAGTTGTTGAGAAGTGTGTCAGATTTACAAGCTGACTCCAATGCTTGCAGTAACAGTAAAAGTGTAGTACAGTATACAAAAGTGTAGTAAAGTATATAACCTCTACCAAAGAGGTTAAAATGGTCATTCTATTTTATACATAATTCATTTAGTGCTGGAGGAAAGCTAACCTCAGATAAACATTAACAACTGCAACAGGGAAACTTTGTGCTATATGTTGCTTTGTTTCACTGTCTGGATGAGATGTGTTAAGTTGCAGTGCAGACTCATTCTCTATGCTGATATTTCATTACACAACATCAGAGACTGCTGCAGTGGATTGTATCTTTCTTCTGTGATAAACATCTCTCTGCTTCAAAGACACAAATTCAGTTTGCTTTTAGGAATTCACTTGGGCTAATAAGACCTCGGTTGTGCAATAATCTGTTAAACTGAGGAAAACCACACGCTGCATAGCCTTCTTTTGTCTGATATATGGATTTAATTCAGGTAGTGGTGTGAACATATAGTGCGCACACATGGCACCTGCCATCTAGGTAAACTGCTCTGCTCTGGCTGACAGAAGGACAGAGTTTAAGTCTTCCAAGTGTTTGTCTGAAAGTCTGTCAGTGTGCAGCTCAGTGAATGGCAGCTCATAGTTGGAGATGCTGAGTGACAGATAGATTAAACCACCTTGCTCACACAGTTTGGTTCTTCTGATAGAGAACCCCACCATCATTCAGTTCTCCTACCCACAAGCTGTTCTCTGACATACAATGCAAACAGCATCTTCCTGAGCAGGCTCTAATCTGCTCAACCAGAGCACTTCCTCCCTTTGTCTGCATCTTCTATAAGGATATAATGATGATAAGAGCTCCTGCTCTTTAAAGACTAATTAAATGCATCCAATAGTTATTTTACTCTTTTGGCTCCAAGAGGGAGCATGCAGCATCAGGGAGAGGTGTAGTCTTGTGCTGCATGTTTGATTTCTTTGCAGTACTGAAAGATAAGAGTGTTTAGTGATTGGGTTCAGACCTCTGAGGCCTCTGTGCACCCCCCGTTTGGAGAAACCCCAGTCATGAAAATGATTTGGCCCTCTCTGTGGCTCAGTCCATACTAAAGCATAATACTACAGTTCTTTTCAGGTTTTTGCCTATAGTCCTGCTGCCGCAGGAGTAATAGAGCATAGTGGGAGATATCCAGGCTCACTTTCCTCCTTCACATGTCGAAGTTGTTGAAAGCAATGCTGTTTGTAAAACTCAATTATCGTGGTATATAATTGCTGGCTAAGATTAATTTACTCCTCCAGAGGAGGCCATTTTCCTGCCATTCATTCACTATGAAGTATAATACACAAACCACACAGGGATAAAAATCCATCACAGGGAGTTCTTTTATCCTCATTTGCTTGTGCTGAGTGAGTTTTCATATCAGAACCACATTATGTTGCACTCTGCTGCCTGTCAATCACCTCACACAGACATGAAGTGTGCCTAGGAAAAGATTAACACATTCTCAGAATCATGTTGTTCCCAAAAGCAGAATAGCGGGTTGACCAACTCTAATCCTGAAATTGAGATTAATAATCATGTTATGCATGAAAACAGACAATCACAGAATCACTAAAACAAACAGGTGTTCATGCATCATAATTGCATCAAAACATTGATAAGATTTTAGGTTTTGCTGCATTTGCTCCAGTGAGAAGGATTCCTGTGGGGACAGAAATATTGGTATGAATGTGAGATCAGCTGACAACATAATTCAATAAAATGAGTTTGTTTGGATTTTTATGAAGATGGAAAGGGGTGACAGTCAGCAGTCTTATGGCTTCATAAAGAAATCATCAGTGTCTTTCTTTTGCCAGGACAGCAGCTGATATTTAAGCATAAGTGCAGACATTTGTGCTGGAAACACACCACAAAAGTATTCAACTACTGGTGAACTTAACTTTGATCAAAACGCAAGTTATTCTTAGATGTGAGGAGACACAACGTAAAAAGATACTGTTGAAATCATTTAAAGCATAGATTAGCATGTGTTAGCTTAGCAGCCCCTGTGCTAAGCTAACACATGCCAGACCAGTCTCTGTTGAATGCACGTGACAAATGTGATGATGATCCTCTGATCCATCTCCCAGTAAGATGTCAGCAAGTAAGCTGACCCTCCAAAGAGATTGTTGGAGTAAAGGAATAATGGGACGTGCAACTGTAATGGAATTACTGAATTTGAAATTGTAATCCTGGCTAACACTATTTGTTACTGAAAAAAGTAAACACAATACTGTAACCCAGTAACAGCCCAACATAATTAGACACCATTGTTTACATTCAGAACTTCTCCATCATTAAGTTAACTTTAATTTAGATTTAATTGCAATGACTTGCTGTGCAGTGACTGAGAATTGCATATCATATTGTGTAAAAAATTATTGGAAAATGTCTTTTTTCTACTTCACACTGTTTCGGTTGTTATTGTGTTTCACTTAAGTCAAATGGAGAAAAAAAGCTGATTAGCTGTTTACACCAAGTGCATTACAGACAAATGAATATATCCATCTCTCCTTTTGTGTGTGTGTGTGCATTCACGCACATGCTTGTATACTAACAGCAATGCTCTGCGCAAGCCTCAATTATCATGGTGTGTAATTGCTGCCTGAGATTACCTTCTGTGTACATGAAAATAGAGTGAGAGAAGTGGTCAAAGCATGGGAAATGCAGATTGCTGTGTGTGTGTGTGTGTGTGAAGGAGATCACTGCTGAGACAGTGAGGAGATTTGTATCAGGAGAGGTGATGACATTTGGATGGAAGCAGCTTAGTCAAGTTCTTTTCTCAAAATAAATGCTTTTGCAGGGGTAATTTTTCTTGTGAGCATAAATAGTCATATGTGCTTTTAAATTAGTGTCAATTAAAGTTAAAAGGTGCAATGTGCAAGATATGGCCAAAATTCAAGTTTAAACGGTTTTTAAAATTACATAACAAAGACATTTGTATATTGTGTTCATATCTAATACTACTTAACATGCTAACCAGCTAGCCCCAGCCAAGAGATGATAGTCCCCCAGTAATTTCAGGTGGGAGATGTGTGCGAGCTGCAAGTTTGCTATGTTACACAAGCTCTTTTAGTATTTTTAGTCAAATAAATAAACAAAATCAACTCACAAGATGTCAAGAAAGGACATTTTCTTGGTTTTTGTCATCAAACTAAAAACATTATACTTTCTTAATTCAAGTTTTCTCTCTTTCATTGAACTAGCTTAACTGCCTTGTTGATTCAAACTAAGTCATCTAATGGCACTGCAAACTTAGCTTCACTATCTTATGGCAGTTATGACCTGGTATGCGATATGCTGCCCCCTATTGTTTTGCAGTATGAGTTCGACAGGTAGAGAGTAGTCTCATTTTTTGCACATTGTACCTATTAAAGGTTATTGTTGGTACTGGTCAGTTAGCTTTGTTTTAGTTCTGGGTGTCTACAAATAGGCCTATTCTCTACAGTTGTTATGCTGGATTGGATGTTGGACGAGCAATACTGGTCAGCTGTGACTGCTTTAAGTTAGAGTGTAGGTGTATGTAGCACTGTGAAACCT
This sequence comes from Lepomis gibbosus, assembly GCA_029875015.1. Taxonomy (NCBI): domain Eukaryota; kingdom Metazoa; phylum Chordata; class Actinopteri; order Centrarchiformes; family Centrarchidae; genus Lepomis; species Lepomis gibbosus. The sequence goes on from JAPMOB010236463.1 coordinate 3,888, forward strand.
AAGGCTGTGCAAAGTAAAGTGAAATTGTCAGGCCGTAGACAGTTAATACAAATGATCAGTTTGAATTTAATACAGTACTGTTTTTGGATGGAGATGTGCTAAAATGAAATGGACAGGTTTTTTTTGACATAAAAATACTCTGCCTGAAATAATAAATTGTGACTGATGTATTTATTTCAGCAAAGCATTTGTTGAACTTTCTAAAAAGTACATGTACTCAGTACTTTTTTATTTCAAAATTTTAACCGCTGGAGTGAGCTGTAGTCTTGCAAATACTGCAGAATCTATTAAACAAAATATAATAATACAAAGTATTTTTTTTTAAAACAAAAAAAATCTCAACCTTAACCTTTGTTGGACACTCATCCAACAAAGATTGAGGTCAAGGGCAACTGGACTTCGTAGGAGAAACTAGAAGACACTTCTGGACACTAACTTTTTGTATTCCTAAATCTCATTTCTAAGAGTTTCTTAAACTGCAAACATATACTACCAAATTTCTAATGTGCTTCTTAGCTAAGCAGTGATCCATATTTAATGATGAAAGTCTGAGGTGTGTGTCACCACCAAAGTCAAATCAATGGTTCTGTTTCCAAACAACATTCTATCTATTAACCAATTTTTCCGGGAACTCTGTTTAGGAGGCACCCTGCTGAGTGAAATTTACAATCTGGAAAGAAAATCTGTTTAATATTCTGAGTTTGTTGAGTGGAAAATCTCTGAGAAACATGGGAGTGCGATTTAGTGCATATGGGAGTGCACACACACAAACACACACACACACACGCAAATGCACTCATCTCTTTGTCTTCACCAAGTGCCGGGGAATATTTTTAAAGTCCAGAGTGGTAAATCTCTGAATTTGTTTCCATCTCTCTCATTCTGAAGCAGCAGTTTTATCCAATGGGCTTCAAACAGACCAGAAAATGAGCTGCTCTAAGAGACTGATCAGCTCCTGTAGCTGAGGTCCCGGACCACAGTTGTGGACAAACACACACACAAAATCTGGGATGATTAGAGTGAGTGAGAGTTTTGTCAGCAGGAGTCAATATTACTGTTGGATAGAAAGCTGTTCCATTAACCTCTGTACAGTACGGGGTGATGCAGATACTAGTGTGCACATATCCACATGCACTCAGGCATGCACGCATTCACACACACACACAAACACACACTCTCACTCAGTAGTATTGAAGTCTTCTCTCTTTCTGCCTCACCGCTTCCAAACACTCAACACACACAGTCTCTCCCAAACACACTAATATACACAAACGGATGGGCTGGTGGAAACACACACACACACACACACACACATACACACACACAGATACATGCTCACAGACCTATCCTGCCTTATTTTTAGCTGTTCTCCTCCCCAGCCCTGACCTACATCACAGCATGAATAAAGCAGTAGAGGGATGAAGAAAGTGAGCTCAGAGGGGGGAGGAAGATGGGAGGAGGCCGTCTGGGGTGTAGGGGGAGGAGGCGGTAGTGAGAGACAGACACACACCAGCAAATGCAAAAAAAAAAAAAAGATTTCCCCCCTGTGTGAAATGACAGATCCAGTTCTGTCAGCAGACCTCACCTGCAACAACACTCCCAAGAGGAGGCTGCAGAGGGCAAACACACACACTCACTCACTCACACATACATACATTCAGACACAGTTACGAACACAGGGAATATAGGACCTCCGAATGACAGATCACAAAGCCTCATTGTGCATCACACTTGACAGTAGATGCTTTTCCCACTTTTAAAAGAAAGCTGACAAAAGGAGTGAGCTCTCGGCTTTGATTTCGGTGTTATTTTTTAACCTTTCCCCTATTTTTCCGCCCAGTCTGAGCCTGGCAAAGGAAGCAGTTTTTGCTCCGAAGGAATACGTTTCAGCCACTGCAGCTGGTTTGCGGCTACCAAAATATGTAAAAATAGGCCCCAGGTTTGAAAATACCAAAATAACCCTTTACGTTAATCAAATGAGCAGCTTTCAGGGTGGAGTAGTGCTTCAGGACAAGATGTAAATTGGATTCAGGTACTGTTTTGCAGCCTCAAAGCACTTGAATAAGTTCCCATGTTTTTGATGTAGCAGATCAATGCTTTTAATGCTGAATGCCAGCAAGGCTTTGTATGCCTGAATATACAATCCGTTTCTCTTTGATTTTGCAATTCAACACTCCTACTGTACACTCTCCAAGGATGAAATTTGCAGAGAAAAAACCTCTGGGTGTTGCATGTAAGTCAATTACATACTTCATACAAATTTATTCTGTTGTAAGGGGAAAGTGTGAACTGAAAACCTCAAAGCTGGAATGTATTTATCCAAGAAGAGGATATGGAAATACTCTCCTTACTCTCTCCATCCCTTAAGTGTAGCGTATAGACTCCCTTAAGTGGGGGAAAGGCCTGTTAGCCTCAGGAAACTTCTCAGATGCTCATATCCACATAAATACTGTGTACTGTACACACACACACACAAATGTCGGTCCTTCTGCATAACACCTCCCTTGTGTGTTTCCGATCCCATTTCATCAGCAGTCATCCAGCTCATACAATGTCTTTCAAGCTACATTAGGAAGAGAGAATGGGTGTATGAAGAGAGGCTGTATTGTATCCTATTAGCTTAACATTATGGATCTCAGGAAAGATGCTCCTCTCCCTGCTGGCCTTTGTCCTCTTCTATTTATATGTCCCTTTCTCATCAACTTATTCCTTTTTTTCTTTTCCTGTCCTCTCCCTATTCATTTTAACATCTTTCATTTATTTTCCTTCTGGTCCTCTTGTTTCCTCTCAACCTCTGACTTATCTACTCTCTATTTTACCTTTACCCCCCCCCCCACCCTTCTTTTCAGTGCAATTTCAGTTGAGGAAAAACAAACTCCTTTGAAGAACGTGCCTTGTTTGTTGTGTGTGTTTCATTGTTCAGTGAAGGTTGACTGATTATTGAGCTTCATCCACCTGCTTGATCAGTTGCACGAGGAATCACACTGTATGTACTCTGTGTGTCCTCAGATATTGATGAGTGTGCGACCCAGATGCATTACTGCCAGTCCAACACGGTGTGTGTCAACCTGCCCGGCAGCCATCGCTGTGACTGTCTGCCAGGCTTCATCAGAGTGGATGAATACTCCTGCACTGGTACGTCTGCATGCCTGCAAACACAATGCTGACCTAATCAGATCATATTACATAATGACATAACTGTAAAATACATGTACACACACACACAGTCGGTAAAAAGATCACAAAACTTGTGGTAGATCCCTCCCCAGTCACAACTCTGAATGCATTGTTGTGACTGGGAGAAAAAAGTTAACACAAAACACTTATTTCTGCATAAAATGTAAAAATGTTCTGAAGTGAAGAAGGAGGTTTAAGTTTAATTTATGATGGTTTGGTAGCCTGTTGGGCAGTTTTCTAGTGGCTAGTGAGCTGGAAGTAATTCTTGATCTATAGGGTTACTGCAGCCCCTTACCATCCATTCCCATATTGTTCTGCAAGCCATTTTTGCCACGTTACATGGACTCCAGAAGTGGTTAGGACTAAAATATCTACACAAATATTGAATTTGGTACTTATGCATGATCACCAGGGCATAACGCCAAATAATAATTCCCTTTTCATTTAACACCACCAAGCAGACTGACATCTTTGGTGTAAAGTTTAAAATGTTTCAACAACTACTGGATGAATTTTAAGAACATTTGTTGCAGATGTTCATGTTTCCCAGAGGATCAGTTCCATCATCAAGTCTGCATTTCAGTCTATACGGGGATTTGGTTTATGACCAAATACCCTAAAATAAATTGTGGAGATCGAATACATAACACCTGATGAAGACCTGATGTTAAAACTGTATTCAAATGTCTGAGGTTTGCCTCATGGACATTACAGGAGCATTCCTGGGGAGTCCAAAAGTGCTGATGGCTGTCCAAATCCACAATTCATCAAGGCCACAAGGGGCCTCTAGCAGACATTTTTCACAGACTTCAAGATAGTCTTCTTGAGGTGCAGGCTTCACCAGAAAAGACTAGAAAATTTCATACAATTCTTAGCGAAACAGTTATGATGATGAAAATCAATAATAATATTATGTTTGTATACTACGTAGGCATGGCACAAAGAGGAAAGAAAGTGTGTGTTTTATCACTATTAAATTTGTTTTCTACGTGTACAGTTTTATTTAGGGGTAAAACTAAAAAATTAGTATTACCCCTAAATAAAATTGGTTGAAGACAGTTTTCCCACTGGCTCATTCTAGCAAACAGTGACTCCTAAATGTGTCAAAAAATGATAGCTTCCAACAACTGCTGGCCCCGTGGCTCTCCGACTGTGACGCTGTATCTTTTGTTATCTGAAATTAAGGCATGCAGAGAAATGAATGTAAACTGATTTATGAATACCTCAGCATCTGTCTGTTCAAAGGAGCGGATGATTGCAGGCTTTAAGTTTTTTTTAACGGCTTGTCTGCAGTAAATTTTCTGATAAAAAAAAATATCCTCTGCTCTCGACATTCCTGAACTTCTCACAGATGTCAGGGCAAAGTAGGGAAACAAGTTCACGGACATTGTTTGTCAACTTTTAACAACACAATGCAAATGTTCTCTCTGTGTTTATCTGTGGGGGTAAAGCTATTCCTTAACATATAGCGCTGTGACACCTGGCATAGTTGTTTTACAATGTTTTTCCACTGAAGGGGTTTAGAGCAACATGTTTTCTTAAGAGTGAATGGGATGTGCTTGGTTGCTGCTCAGTGTTTCTCCGGAGAAGTGTTCTTTAATTAGCTCAGAGTTGGCAGCCATGCAGGGACAGGGATCCATAGACAATCAATCTATTTTGCAGCTTGTAAACTGTCCTGGCTGCTGACTGGGAGCCCCAGGAGCACACTCTACATCTGCTGGGAGAGATAAATCCTCCCTCTGTCTCCTTTTCCCTCTCCTGCTTCTCCTTCAGCTTCTTCTCGAGGGTCTCCGATCCTCTGCATGAATGTAAAACAGAGTTAATGTTCACGGCGCAGTGAGGCGACTGCTCATATTTCACAATGCTAACGCGATTGCACATTCGCTTCTGTAATTGGTGCGTTGTGCCGAAATTTGTATTGTTATTCTTCCTTGTGTCTGGATTTGGAAGGGGTTTTGGTAATGATATTGTTGTCACTGCATTAAACAGGACACACACAGACACAGTGGAAACTAGTTTCTGGTGTCTCTGGTTTCTTGATCCATTAAACGATTAGTAAGGAGAAAGCGAACTCAGGAAGTCCAGTAGCTGTGTTGTTTTTATCATTAATCATAACAGCAAGTGTGCTAACCTGTTAATTTAGTAATACAATAAACCTGATAGCGATGGCAAAAGAAGTTCCATTGACAGTTCAACAAAGAAACAGTTCATACACATCATGGAAGGGATGTGAGTTCTAAATATTAAAGATTCAGTTACTTTGGACTTTATTGTCCCCAGGGGGAAATTCTTGAACTGTAAATCGCATCAGTGTACACCACAAACAGCTTATAACAACAACTACAGACAGCACAGGTGAGAACAAAACCCATAGTGTCCTTATCTAGACTCCTTGTTTAGGGCTGCTTTGGCTGCGGGAACTAGGCTTTTGCCAGAATGAGCCTTTTGTACCTCAAGGACCTATACCTGCGCCCAGAGGGTAGTAAGGTGAAGTGGATATTTTGTGGGTGTGTGATGTCCTGTGCTATTGTACTTGCAATGTGTGTGATGGCCTTAAAATTGCGCTCTGAGAGGTTGGGTACGGCAGGCCTATTATCTTGGCAGCAGTATTGGTTATTGATATCATTTTGACCCGGTTTGTAACAGAAAGCATGTTAAGAAACAGGTGGATCAATCAAAGTGACCCAAATCTGATTTTTTGTTCATATGACTCAGATGAGTGTGGGAAACAGAGTGAACAGCACATGTCACATGGAATCTGATCTTTTCCAGTTCGGATTTGGGCCACTTTCCAAATTCGATACAGATTGGATCTTAAATGCGACCTAAGTCTAGACACTCAGATTAGAACTGATGCAACTTCGACGTCACTCTAAAGCAGCTGTTTCCCTACATGTGGCTCTCTTCCTCCTCTACCTTGCATGATGATACTTATCCGAGCGGATGCAGTAGAGAGAGAAAGAGAGAGAGCGAGAGAGAGTTATGGGGCAGATGAACTGTACAGCGCCAGAAACGGTAATAAATGGAAAGGACAGAAAGTTGGGAACATTTGTCATAATTCTGGAGAGATGTGACCCCGGGAGTAAACCGGGAGAGGGCAATGAAATACAGGAGTCTCCCGTGAAATTCTGGAGGGTTTGCAAGTAGGAGCTAACCGGGGCTGACCTCTGCGGCTTGTTTACTTCTGTACGACAGCGTGCTTTATTAAAAGTGCTGGATTATCTGTTGTAAATGAATGCAGCATTATCGCTGCTAAGAAAACTTGATTATGCAGCATTGCGTTTTATTACAAATGCCAGATTGTCCAGCCATCACTGTAGGTTATATGAAATAGTAGACCATCTTGTGCAAATTACCAAATTACCTTAGTAGCCTGTTTAACTTTGCAGTCAGTAGTCACCCAACTTGATCCAGCAGGCTACTGCGTTTAAAAGTTCCAGGGTAGGCTCAAGGCTGGGAAAGCCTTTTCTTACTGTGGACCATCTACATGGAACTCCTTGCAGGGGACTCTTATTGGAGGTGCTGCTTAGTTTAAATCCTCAGTTAGTGATGTTTTTAAAGGACAAATGTAGTTTTTTTTAAAAAGGCTTGTTCCCCTTAGTGTTTATATATAGGTGTCTGAAGACATATAAATGTACTATATTTCAATGTAGTGTATTGTTACTCTTATATATGGGTCTATGTAACTTGGCAGATGTCTTAAAGAGGTGGTATTATGCTCATTATCAGGTTCAAAATCTTAATTAGGAGTTGTACTAGAACGTAATGTAATGTTCAATGCGACACACACACCAGCAATCCACATAGCTCTTAAAATATATACAGTCTACGGTTAAAACGTTTCAATAATACTTAATTATAGTAAGTATTATTGAATAATAGAATGTAAAGACAGATAAGCAGTATGAAATCCTCCCAGCTGTGTTTTCCTCTGCCATTGAAGCTCCAGCGGTCTGTGTGACGACGGGAGCAGAGGGCTCTGTGAGCGGGCGGCTGGCCGGCCTCGCAAGCTCCTCCGACGGGTCGGCACAGGCTTCCCCACCAGCCACTTGCGGAGCTCCACAACTTTTTGCACATTTTTGTTCCGCCATCACTTCTCGTAAAACTGTCAATATTTTCGAAATCTGCACAGCTGATTTCTCACCTCAAAACTTCTCAGACGGGGATTTAGTGATGAAATTCCATACGAAAGCTGTAAAATAAACTTTCTGTTGCTGGCCTCTGTCTGGTGCAGGAGAATGTGTTGTTTGACACTGATGGCAGTAATGTTTTTGTTGCTGTCTCTTCGCTTCAGGCCAATGTTTGTGCATACTGTACATGTGGACATCAGACAGCTCTTAGCTTCATCAACCCACAAACCTTCCTTACGTCACTGTAGGCACGATACAGTCAACAAATTTACCCTCAATGTTGCAATCTGAGCAGCTCCTTCCACAGAGCAATAAAATATTACCTATTGCAGCTTTTACATGACACATCATGTATCACCTTTTGCAGTGGACAATCTCAGTCTCATCTCTCTTTGTCTCTACTGTCTGGCGGAGAAGTCTGTCCTTTCTGCGCCTTGTAAACAACAGGAAGCTGCGGTAATTGTGGTTCCACTTGACTGCCACTCTGTGGAAGCAGGCAAGCAGCTCTGAGGAAATAGGGTGGACAGAGGGAGCAAGAGTGCTGGCAGGGACTGTTAAGTTCTATACCTCACCTTCACAAAATGCCTCCGATCTATCGTGCCATCCTTGTTTATGCAGCCCAAATCAGTTTGCTGTTAGTCCAAGATGATTCATCTGTTGTCTGTATATTGTTGTTCCTATTTAAACGACATTCGATGTGAAACTGATTATGTATACATATTTAATTTCACTATTTTTTTCAGTAGTAGAACACAACACTGCACTTCACCAGACTGCGCCAGAGACCATGTGTCATTCAAACTATGTGTGTAGTTCTATGATGTCTTTTTCATTTGGACGGCTAGATGGGGGCCCGGGCCAAAAGAATAGTTGCTTGATCCTTATTAAGCCATTGCTCCTTCCTCTGCATGCAGTTAGTTTTTAGTAATTTGATTAAACAGACAAAGTCCTAATGCTAAAACACACCCAATGTGATCAAACCCTTCTTCTTGTATCATTTCATTGTAAAGACCTTGGAGACAGTGAGTTTTAAGTAATGGAAAAGCTTTACTGACTATGTTGAGCTTAAACTCCAGATTGCTGTGTACTGTGGATGATACTGGTGTTTACCCGCAGTCTTTATGATGCAGTGCAAGGAGACCTCAAGTGATTTCCCCTGTGGAGGGTCATTATGATCTCTGACTTCATGTGTTGGTGGATAATAGTTGTCTGCCATAGGTAATTGTGGAATGGTTGTCCAACCCCCACTGTGTACTAATCTTATGATCTCTGGGTTTTAAAGGAATTATTTTTTGCATTAAGTAGGTGCTGATAAAACAGTTACAGGTTAAACGGGAGGAATGAGAGGCTTAAGGCCTTTCCTTCCACACTGCTTTGTCCAGTAAATAAACTCCAACAGCAGGTTCAGCTCAGGTCTGGAGATAAAGTGTAGTAGCCCATAGCCATTTTAAAATGATTTCCTCATGTATGAGAAGCTATAGCTTTGCACACTGTGTGACTGGGTAAATACATTGAAACACTTTAATAGATTAAAGAGCTCATTGAATGCGTGAAGAGCTGCAGCTTTTAAATTCCTCTCAGTGGTCTCAAGACACTGCAGTGCAAAAACTGTTATTAGTAAGTCACAAATATTGGTGTTGGCAAATATACAAATAGAGGTTTCAGTACAAAAGTGTTTTAGGCCAAATGTTATGTATCGATCATCCTTATTTACTTAAATAAACAATGTAACTATTGATATTTATAATAAGGTTAAGCAAAATTTTGCTAATTGTCAGTGAGATATTGTCATAAAATAATATTTTACTCACCACCTGATGGAGAGATTTGGGAAATGTGAACTCTTGTACTTGATTAAGGCAAAAGAGACAAGCTATCAAAAACTTTTTATGTCCTAGCATCCAAATACTTTTTACCTACGTCAGATGGCATGAACACATGGAGACGGAAGTAACACAAAGGATGTGAACCCCAGCTTCCAGGAGATCGGCCTCATCCTGTGAAGGTTAGGATAAGGGTTAGGCACTATGGGGGTCAACACTTTTAAGACTTACATAGCTCAAGCTGCGAAGCTAACGTAGCTAACGCTACTTAACTTCCTTTTTTCACACAGGAACTGAACGCTGGTCTCCCAGGTAAAAGGTGTCTAAGTTGCTAACCTTCCACCCAACCCTCCACCACCCAAGTACAACTTTATGGCTATTTACAATACGTGACCATCTTTGTCATGTGTTTGCATTGTATGGCCACTACAGGTCGCTGCCACAATAAACATAAACATGAGTCTTAATTTTGTGTGACTAAAATTTTTCTGTGGAGGACCAAGGTTATTATAGTTTTGGATTTTTCATTATTTTTATTTCTATTTTGTTTGCTTGTTTAGTTTTTAATTTTGGAAAATGCTTAGTTTAGTTTTTATTAGTTTTAGTGTTAGTTTTAGTCTATGTCGCTCCATGATGCCACGCTGATGCCAAACATTAAAATACAAGTACAATCAGAAATATCTGTGAAATGGGGCACCCTTTTTTAAGCTATCTGAAGCTTGTACATATGGGCCCAAACACTAAGCACTTAAGAGATAAGG
>JAPMOB010236467.1:0-18989 GCA_029875015.1 Lepomis gibbosus
CCAACGGCACTCATTGGATCGTTCACCCTTTCACCCACGAAACTGCTGTTTCATGTCACGATGCCAGACCTGAATCAGTCAATTCTGGAGTGGAAAGGTCTGGACCAGCCAAGAAAAAAAATCTAACCCAGAAAAGAAGATGCACATTGAGTTTAGAAACTTTTACTTTAAAAAGGAGCTATATGTAAGAACTGTGTTCGGTGGCAAAGAAATAAGTCATAAAATAAAAGCTTAATATTGGCGTTGCTTTCCACCACTGGAGACTGGAGCTCTTGGCGAGTAAAAGGATGAAGTTTAATGCTGACCTCGTGAAGTTTCTTCTAGACTGGTAAGTAAACAGATATTAACGTTGGCTATTTAGCGATAGCTTATTAAAAAGGCAGCCAAGAAAGACCTATGCATTTCCTGAATTTGTGTGATTTTGACAGATTAGTACACATTGCTCCTTTAAGTCTATTTAAATATTAAAAAAGCACTTAGCATTTCTGGTACAGTGCATTTCCCACCACACACCAAGGTAAACTTGTTTACTCTTATCATGTGTTGGAGGTGTGCTGGTCACAAACCACAGTAAAGTTTTGTTGATACTCACATAACACACTGTGGCGTGGGCATCTGCATGTAGCACACAAGATACAAGCGTGCACAAGGGCAAGCACTGTTTGTTGCAGTACTCTCCGAAACACCAGGGGGCGTACAAACAAAATATTCTATGAAAAGTAAGAAGTCAAGGACTGTGACCGGAAGATCATGATCCAACATGATTACGTCAGCTGTCCTAGAGCTCCTCAGTGCGGAGGCTGGATTGATCTGTGTTTGGTTATTAGTGAACACCACAGTGTACAGGGCTATGGTCATTCACAGAACTGGACTTACATCCAGAAATATTTTGAATAAATGAAAAGCGCAGGGTGTGCCTTGTTACTAAAAAATTGCAGATGCTTGACTATGTGCCTCAACAAATTGTGCTCAACCAGCATTCAACAGCAGACCTTGTGCCAGGCATACTGCATCAGGCACAAACCTAGTGCTCTTAAAACTAGCCTAACAGACTGTCGGCGGCAGATCCACGGGCCAAACAGCTTAGAGTATGCCCATGTCTGGTTGATTAACCCTGAGTGAAGCTGAGCTTTCAGAAACTGAGCTTTCTCTCATCTCGGGCACAGCTACACGGCCAAGGAAGGACGAAGGACGGGACTGAGACAGTTACAGGTTGGCCACGGCCTGCCCTGCTGTAACATTTAAGTGCAATGATCCAACAACATTAATCTGCAACCCTGATATCACATTATCTATAATTTTATTATATGAATAAGCTAGCATGTAAGGACTTTTAATCCAGTACCATGGAGCGTTTGCTTTGTGTTGCTTGCCTGAGACCTCGCTGTGACCAGATGGGATAGTATCATATTGCATAAAGTAAATTGCTGCATCTGATCTCAGATTTTCAAATTAATTTAGGAAACGCTAGGTTACGTTTGGTAATCCATGAGCCCTGCGTTTTCGACAGTCACCAAGTCGCTCAAGCCACACCCCTTTCATGTGTGTAATTACTACCAAATATTTTACTTAATTAGGTGTTGTGAAAATAAGTGCAGTACATAACAGGGTAGGCCTTTGTTATAGCAGCTTTAAGTCGGCAAACTGTTTAGCCAACTAAATTGTCAGCTCCCTCACTTCTCCTTTACGAACGACTGTCTCAGTTCTAGTCAGCGAGCTGAACCGAATGTTTGGCCGTGTTGCAGGTCAGCGAGCGGGACGACACAGTCAGAGGTCCAGTCTCCCACTGAACAACTCTGAATGAAACTTTTTAATGAACTGATCCAAATTATTTAGTACACTGAAAAGAACTGCCTTGTCCATCACTAGTATCCATGATTTGAAGTAAGTGGGCTAAAACTTGTGCAGAATGATTAATCCCTGTGGGCCCTGTCATACTGCGTGCTTTGAACTTCCATCAAATGAGGACTTTGGCCTTTTGTTTTGACAACCTTTACCAGACTTGACCCAAATGTTCAGGAAAAGTAAGACCTTTATCGGCAGAGAGCTTGCTGTTTAGAAAGAGAAAAAGAGATGCATTAATATCAACAGTACAGAGCAAGACACAGTAGATATTTGTAGCTCAAACATAATGAAAATATGATTTATTTGTCCAACATTTCTCGAAGGTCATTTACTTCAAACAATACGTATTCAAAGTTATATACACATTTACATGTTGTTACACTTGATCAAAATGTATTAACTCAACACAATCCAATATATACAAGACATAGTCATGAGACTATTAAGCCTCTGGTAGCATTGCTCCAAGTGATGAAGCAGCTGTAGTCAGTCCCCCCAAAAACGCGGGATGAGCTACGCTGACAAGATCTACAGCTACAGGTGTTGTGTATTGGTAAAATATATTCACCGTATACCATTTGTTACCGATACTACCTTTAAAAAAATACCAGGCCGCGTTGGCAGCTGCTTGTCCAGTCTCTTCACCTTCCACCAGCAGAATCCACTTTAGCATAAAGAAAAATAGGTGGCGCTAAATGAAAGTATTCTTTTGTACAATGGTGCTGGTTCACAAAGAGATCAATTCTTTCCAACAGAAAGTATATACACACTTAATTTTTCACTCATTGCATTTGCAATTTCGTAGCTGACTCAAGATCACTCTTTGTGGACCTTCACCTTTATCTTAACATCTTAACATTCAGGATACTTTGATTTAACTCTGACATTTAACATGTTAACTAAAATTATTATCAAAAGAAATTATGAAAGTACTCAAAATCCACTAACTCATTACAGGATCTGAATAAAATTAGAAGTACTACGGTTGCAGCTGAACTCCTCAGGCCTGTGAAAAATGACAACAAAAAAAAAAAAAGGTCTTTTCTTGTCTGATCCTTACCATGGAGTCAAGCAGGCAAAGGTGTTCAGAAAGCCACTCATCCCGCATGGTGGATCAACCATTACCTAGAAGAAACTGTCAACAAGGTTTAGCAGTAACGTGTACTCAATCCATCATCACACAGAAACACATGCACATTCAGCAGTTCTTAGATAATCTTAACAAATTCAACAGTGTTCATCCAGCATCAAGACGTTCAGTACACTGAGGCATATCAAGTTCAGTCTCAATATCTGAAAACAGAGGTAAGTACTTGACCCTACATTTTGAGTGATGTGCTTGCACTCTCTGCACACTTGGTGCAGAACTCCACTGAGACGTGGTTCTTGTCCACATGCAGACACACGCCCCCAGATGTCTCTTTCTCCTCCACTTTCACACGCTTCCTGGGTAAGGCGTAGTCATGGTCGTTTGAGTCGGGGCCCTGGAAAAGCGAGGAAGATAATTTCATCCCATTCACACCGCTCAACCTGGACAAGAGCTGGCCTAACATGCTCTCATTGGCCAGCACAGCTCTCAGGTACCTGGTCTCATCTTCCAACTCGTCCACTCTCTTGGTCAGCTGAGAATTTTCCTGTTTGAGCATGTTGTTTTCTGTTGACAGGATGCCAACTTTCTTCTCCAAGCTGTTGACATATTCTTTCTTTTTGAGACGATTCAATCTGGCAGCAATGGCATTTTTGTTGCTCACGTGGCCCGACTGGTTTTCTCTGTTCCTGATCTTCAAGTCAGACGACCGTCTCTCTGGAGAGGAGGCTGTCGAAGCTTCGTTCCCAGAATCTTGATCCTTGGCACTGCACACACCAAGATCAGCCAACTCAAGATCAAAGAGCGGGGAGGCAGGATCTCTTTCAAGAGTCCATTTTAAGTCTTCGATTCCAAAAAGGTCCTCTAGCTCTATTCCAACTGTGTCAATGTCGTCGGCTGGAAACCCCTCAGAAATACATGGAAGATCTTTGTCAGTTTCCACTTCAACCTCCAGAGAACGCACCTCTGTGCTGTTCATGGAGCGGCCTCTTCTTCTGGTGATCATTATGGTTTGACAGAGATGGCAGCAAGGACGCCGTCCACAAGATATCTAAAGATTCCTTACCTGTGGACACAAGAAAATGTACTATGAGTGTGTCATCCTGCAGCAATTGACAGATTAATTTATCAAAGAAATGCTTGGATACTTATTTTAGTCAGTGCAGCACAGTAAAGGCTGCTAACTAAAAACATCAGTACTTTTCTCCACTTCTTAAATTAAACAGACTAAATAAGAAGCTCTTAGTGTTGACACTTCACAGTCTAAATTAAATGACATTAGTATCAGTATTTTCAGAATCATGTTGGGTCTGTTGAAATGGTAACTTAGCTTGGTAAGCTATAGTTTGGTGCAATTAGTCATCGATTGATTCATTTTAAATAATTTGAGTGCATCCTTCAATTTCTATCTTGTCCTATATGTCAATTTTAACTGTATCAATGTTGCAAATCTTATTTTTTATACCTTTATGAAATTTTAAAATTCTTGATTTAACTTGCCTGTTTTGAATTTTCTTGATTTGTGTTCAACCATGTAAAGCACGCTGTGCCGTATAAATAAAGTTATTATTATTATAATAAGTTTTATTGTTGTTATTGCACTAAACGTGCACCGCTGTGAAACTCCCTTTACTTTTAGCGTTAGTTAACAAGCTTTTCCACAGCATAATCTTTGCTCCTGACAACCTCACGCAGCTCAGGTGTGTGTTGCCTAAACGTATTACCAACGTAACCGCCTTCCTGCTTGCTAGGCCCAATACCATTAGCACCAAGTTAGCTTTAAAAATAATGCTCTATAATTCACTCCGTAACACATAAACCTGATTTTACATAATGTCCTCGCTGTTGCAATAACGATAACGTCAGTCAGCGATTTCGACAAGAATTACTAATTAATCAGAACGTTAATCGCGCTAATTCGCGCTATTAGCAGTTTAACAGGCCCGGATTATTCTAACGTTAGCAAGCAGCTAATGTTTGTTGTATGTAACGTTAGCCAACTTACATCCAGTCACCCTGCTTGATGTAATACCGGTGCATTAAAACAACACTACCCGTGTTGTTTGGATGGTTAAGGTTAACTATTTCACCTGCAGTTTTTGTTAGCTAACGTTACAGCTATCTGTAGCCATGAGGCCGTTACACAACAGAGCTCGTGAATGACGCAGCATATTTTAACGTTACTTCTTCCACCAACAACTTACCGTCCGGTTTTTAAAAAGTTAATAAAAAGGCTGGATCCGAATCCTTAGGTGAAACAGTGCTGGTTACTGAACTTCTTTAAAATCCGTGACAGCTTGGAAATAAAACAAACAACGGAACTCAAACCGACGTCGCCACCAACGGACAAATTCTTCTTCTTCGTCGTCGTCTTCTTCTTTTCCGTCAGACTAGGCTCTGTTTGGTGTACTGCTGCCTCCCACCGATGTAGCGTCGACATTGCTCCTTTTGCATTTGAGAGTTACATCTTGAGATTTCGATTTGTGGTTTTGAAGTGTATCATTTCCCTTTCACCGTCCCCCAGCAGCGTTTTGATGGAAAATATTTTAATTCACACAAACTTTTAATGCTGCAGACCCTGACGAATTTGGGCTGTTCCTGTCTTAATGCTTGCCAGGGCTGACACAGAAAAACTACTTATATATCGCTGCAACTTACCTTTTCAGTCCATCATCATCGCAAACAACTCAACCATAAATACAATAAAACAATCAGATGTTCTCTTGCTAAATCCACTTGGTAACTAGGCACAGGAACTGCACACCCTGTTGCACCCTTTGACTATCATTCAGACAAATTATTCAAAATAAAAGTTAACTTTGCTCATTGGATAGAAACTACACTGTATGGCTGCCATACAACCTCAGTCAGGTGTGAACACCTCTCTGACACAGTCCTATTATTTGTCCTAATACTGCTTCGTTGGCTGTCTCTCCTTTGTAAGGCATATAGAACAGTAAGGTTAAACATATTATTTATTTTATCATTCACACGAACTCTTTACTTGCACATCCATTATACATTAAAAATTGGCAAAGCAGGCAGTAACACAACAAACATAAATGGTTTCCCTCATGGTGAAAAGTTAAGAAGTATACACTTGTGTTGTTTGAAGTTTAGTGCTGAATTCTTTCCGAAAGTCCTCGTAAAGGGCCTGCTCATACTGCAATTAGCCATTCACGACATACAGTAAGACATGCTTTCCAACCCAACATGCTGCTATTCAGTTTCATAAATCTTAAACTTAAAAGAATACACTCATTCTCCTTCAGTAGAAAAAAGGTTTTATTAAACAAGTGCAAAAAAGAAAATTACACACGTTCAACTCCAAAACCCTTTGCAGGAACCACCAAGTTAACTTGCATGACAGGTGTAAGGAAAACCAACTCACTGTATTACACACAATAATTAATTAACCATATGCCAATTCTCACATTCTTCATTTACCATGTGCATGAATGTTAATGATGTTTTACAGGATTTAAAGGTGTTAAATGTCTGCACTTATTCTGCTTCTGTCCTAACCACCTATTGAAAATATTGTAGACAGCAATATGAAGGCTTTTACAAATGTTTCATTTTCATTAGAGCTCCAACTAAGTTATTTTTAAAATCCACTAATCTGCTGATGGCTTGTTTGACTAACCGATTAATTGTTTTGTATATAAAATGTCTGAAATGTGTGAAAGAATTGAGGGTTTTGGACTGTTGGTTGATTAAAACAAGTAATTTGAAGACATCACCTCGGGCTCTGGGAAATTAGAATGGGAAATTTTATTAACTGAGAAAATAAGCAATTCATTTGTAATAATATAATCATTAGTTGCAATCCTAATTCTCCAGAAAAATGACTTGGGTTTTGACTAATGGATTGATCAACTTTTCAACAAGCTCTGTTCAAACCTGAAGTTGACATATTTTGAACATATCTTTCTTTTTTCCACGTGTCCAAACAACAGAGAGCGTAGGTACAGTAATGTGCTGGCAAATGAAGGCTTATATTTCACAGCATCACAACATGACTCAAAAAAGTTGCAGTCCAGATTTCAGCTTGTTAACATCACTGTGGTTCCAAAGAAGACCTTCAGCCGTTCTCACAGGTGCCGAGGCTCCTGGGACGTTGTGTGTTGCGCTGCTCTCCAAGTCCACCGGCTGGTCAAAGACAGTCATTGTTGAGTAGTTTTCCAGCATGAGGCATGAAGGGTCATCAGACTGCCCCGGGACTTTACCAAGAGGATAGTTCTTCCACCAGACTTTATCAGTGCATATCTGCCACGGAGAACCTCTGAGCAACTTTGCTTTTTCAGCCTGAACATCTGGCTGGGAGGACTCGCTCATCTCAGACTCCCCCGTGGAACGCCGAGGATGGCTGCGGCGCTTTGAATGCTGCAGCTTCTCATGCAAACTCTCCAGAGTGTATATGGGCTGATGTTTGGACTGCGGAGGAGTCTCAAACTCTGAGTGTGTGGTCTGCGTGTAGATGGAGCAGAGCTGGAGCAGCCTCTGTCGGGTTTCCAGAGGGAGAGGATGCTCCATGTCATCCAGGATTAACTGGAGCAAGTGAGGCGTGCTGATACAGGGAGCATCAAGGCACGCTGTCAACAGCTGCTGCCACCTCAGCTGGATGCGGTTTACAAAAATCCTTTCCTTCATTCTGGCCTTCTTCTGTCCCTTTGTTTCAAAATGGTATTCAAATTTGTTGCTGTTGCAGAGGATAACTTCTGAAATCCAAGCAGGGATGTAGAACGCCCTGTGATTGTTCTCCTCTTTGGCGAGCAGCTTCAGTTCAACAAAGAGCTTCTCCAGCAGCAGGTGAATAAAAGACGGTGAGTTGAGCATCTTCAGGAGGGGCAACCAAAAACGCAAGAAAGTTGGAGGAATCCTGAGCTCAGAGGGACTGGCAGTGTCCGTGGTGTCACAGCCTAACGTTTCCAGTTGCTCCACAGTAGGAACTAGAAATCCGTCTTCCAACAACACATCAATCAGTAAATCACTGGACTCCAAAGAAAACTGCTTGATCTCACCTAGTAACCAGCTCATGTCAGCAAAGGGGGCCGGCCACGAGCTCTTCTCTTCGCCTTCAGGGCGCCCGTCAAAAGCCTGGAACTGCTCCTTTTCAAATGAAATCAGAAGTTCCCGTGCGTTCTTGTAGGCTTCCATTTCTTTCTGCCTCGCAATGAACTCATCCTCCTGGCGTTTCAGGTCAGCCTCTTCATCCTCTACATCCGACTGCGATTCCCAGTCCTCACTGGGCCCTCCTCCCAGCTGCCTGGACCAGTACTCCTGCTGGAGCCACTCCAGAACCACCTTACACCCCTTTCGACACCATTTCAAGGTGGGGAGCTTCCGATGTGTGAAATCATGCCTCAGGTCCACCACCCACTCTGGGATGTTCAGGTTCCCAGCCAGCCGCCTCAGTGGACGGGCTGTTCTGCCCTGCTGTCGCTCAGTGATCAGATTCACAAACCTCACCAGGGCCGCTCCGTACAGCAGAACCAGATCATCTCCGTCCAGCTGTCCCGACCTGTCCAGCACCTGGCACCTCACCAGGTCCGCCGTGCAGTCCACCGCCACGGGGGTGCTGTTGGCATACCTGCCCCTCCACGCGGATACCCTCTGCAGTGCATACCTCTGCAGGGCGGAATCCTTAGAGTACAGGTACTCCAGGACTTGATCCCACTCCGCTTTGTTGACCCATGCTACCACATGGCGTTTCTTCTCTGCGCTCCTTTTCTTCATTTTAACGGCGGAGGAGGCGAACAGGAGACTTCCGTTAACACCGTGCACACATACCGCGGAAACACAACCACAAACTGCTGTCTTCTGACAGACACTCTCTAAATCCTGTAACAAAAAATACCTTTATATTGCAGCGTGAATGTGGTCAGAGGTACCGATTATACTGCATCCCGGAAATGACATGGGTACTTGTTCTTCTTCTTCGATGTTGAACGGCAGCTGGATGTATTACTGCCACCTCCTGGAAGGAGTTGCCGCCTGCGGCTGTCCTGTTTGCCTCTCATTAAACTGACCAAACATCTTCTGTGTTCTCTGCTTCCACCAGACTCTTTAATGGTTTTTCTCTAATATATTTTCTGCATCTAACAAGCTCATGTTTTATAGTTTCTGGACACCAAGACCAGTTGGATGCTTCACTGTAACGTTCAGATCACCGTATCCTATTTTTTTGTCTAGTCATGATCCTCTTTTCTGTTTCTCATGATACACACTTAAATTGAATGTAGGCCGAAACGTCTCCCCCTGATCCCGGTACTGTTGCCACTCTTTATTAAGTTTTTTTTCCCTTTTTCGTCTGATTTTGAAAGTTTTATTGTGTTTTTGTTTTTGAAAGTTTGACAGTTTGTTTGGCTACTATCATAAACCATAATGGCACATGTGAGCAGGAACCTGGATGAATGTGGCCTCAGTGCCTTGTTTTATTGCTATTACTTTACTTTTATACAACTGGATGTGCCTGACTAAAGACTGGACAGAGCAGAGTCACAAAGTTTGATTTGATTGGTTCAACCCATTCTAAAACCGTTAAAATGGAGTAAACCTCACCAGTAACCTGTTTTTGGATCACTTGATGCAAGTCTTGTGCTGCCTCATCCAGCCCAATCTTGAATTTGTTGTGTTTTTTCAACGTCATTTTGTGACTCCATCAATTTGTTTATTTGATGAAGAAAAGGTGTATGACATGATGGTGAAGGAAGGTCTTTTAACATATAAAGTTAGGTAAAGGACTTCTTTTCAGGTTTGTCTTGGTCATTTTCTAGTTTCTAGTTATAAATTTAACCCCTCAAGGAAGTGTAATCAGTCCAAGAAGCCATCATTGAAGTTAATAATTGGTCTCTGATATGTGGTTTTAAATTATCTGAAGAAAACTTTCATACTGTCTTTTCTACAAGAAAGAAACTCATTGAAATATTGCAATCTTTATGTAAAATTATTAGAATAGGAATGAATGCAGGCTTTTTTTATGGTATCAGCTCATAGGCGTGTGAGGAAATGAAACAGTAAAAACTTGCAAAAAAGTTATTAAAAGCTATCAAGTAGTGGTGGTGATATCAATAAGTAAGGCAGAAACATATTTCATTTGGTAGAAAAATGAAGATGCAGTGGCAGAGGTTATGGTATCGTGAAGGAAGGAATTTGTATCAGATCCAGCAAGAAGTAGGAAAGAAGAGTGCCTGATCAGTGAGATTATAAACTCCATTCATCTCTCACAGGAAAGCATCCAAACAGAAACTGAGATCATGCCATCTTGTGTTGTGCTAAAAATGCAAATTAAATACATTATTAAGGAACAAACTGGGACCTGAAGCGATTAAACACATGGATCTTAACATCATCGTTACTATCAGAAATTCAGTTTTGAAGCATAACTTCAGTTGTCAGACACAGGACTGAGGCAGAGGACTGAGAGTAAACTTTGGGTGGCAACAAATATGCAGGGAAGAAAAGCTGTGTGACAAATGTGTACATCAATCTCTGAGTCTATTAAGAGGAGATGCAGGCAGCACAGCAAGGTATACCAATTCTCATTATGTGGGTTCCTGCATATGTAAATAGGTAATAATTAGTGAAGTGGGGAGAAGGACAGTTTGGCAAAAACAAGACTCTACTTAGAGATTCAGTATTAAAGTTCTATTGAGCAGAGTTGAACAAGTTCCAGCTTAAATGATACACTAAAGAGCTGGGTCAAACTGGGTTATGTGAGCAATGAGGCGTGTGGGAAATATTGAGGCCGACCTATCCCTCCCGGGACACAAACTCTTTCAGACACTATCCTCCGGCAGGAGCCTGCGGTCCATCAAACCAAAACATCAACGCCACAAGAACAGTTTCTTCCCATCTGCAGCTGGCCTCATCAACAAGACCCGGGACAAACTCTGGCACTGACTCTCACGCCCCCCTCAAACCCATCTCCCATTTTACAGCACACACTGTTAATGTTTGCACCATACAAATCCAATGCACATGTAAATAACTGCCATCTTACACACAGTCTCTATAATAATTTATCACTTGTTTATTTTACATGTTTGTATTTCTATAGGTTTATATCCATTAACACCTAGTCACAAAAACAAATTCCTCAATAAAGCTGTTTCTTATTTTGGATTAATGGATTTTGGATCTAATCTTTTACAGTTGGGATGGAGCAAGGAGGAGTTGTATAATTTGGAGGGCGATTCAAATTAGTTTTCTCACACACTAACCTCACTTGGTGACTGGTATTTGACATCTCATTTTGGCATCTTCTGTAAAAGCTTGGGTTATGAACTGCTGGAAGCAGCAGACAGGTTTCCCCGACTGGGGTTAGGCCATGCCGGGTACAGCTGTGGAAGTTGAGAAAATGAAAGTTGAGGAGGAGAAAGTGAGGCAGATTGTGAGAACCCAGTCGTTCCTGGCATTCATGGTAGATGTTTTGTGGGCAGTCAGAGACCAGTCCAGAAGATCTGACGTTATTAAAGTCGTGGTGGATGCTGCAGAGAGACTCCTGGAAGACTTATATCTGGGCCTCGAAGAGGAAAGAACACAGATAGAAGCGAGGTGTGCACTGGGGAAACAAACATGGAAGTAAGTTTTGATGTTTTACATTTTACAATGAAATGCACAGAGTTTGGTAGCAGATGGACAGGAATTCAAGATTTGTAGAAAATTTTAAAGATTTACTTGGCTTAAACAATGCTTAGATTTTGCGATCCCTGGATACGAAAGTGTCAGATATGATAGAAACGGAAAATCTGGAGGAGGGTGTGCAACATTTATAAGGTCAGATGTAGAGTATCAGAAAGTAGAGACCAAGTCTAAACTAGAATGTGTTATAGTAAGGGTTTGGGGACAGCACAGGTGGATTAACATATAAAACTTTTTTAATCCTTGTTTGAAATTCATTTAAATGAATTAGATAGGGTAAAGGAAATAGTGACCTTGGTTATTTGAGTCGGGGATTTTAACTCCCACAACCCTCTTTGGGGTTATACAATATTGGATATTAATGGTAACACTATAGAGTATTAGCTATGAGAAGTGATCTAGTTTTGGAGGAAATCTTGTACTTAATAAATTGCATATGGCAGGAGGGAATCCTACCTTGCTCTTGGAAGCATGCACTGGTGCTCCCAATATTAACGATGCTTCAAAGGCAGGATCACACAGGCCCACTGCACTGACATCAGTTCTCTGTAAAGAAATGGAAAGGATGGTCACAGTTCTTCACGGTATGACGTGAAACACGGGGGTTGCCAGGGTTACCGGGGGAAGCCCGGAAGCGAGAGAAAAATCACGGCAAATCCGCCGAAGAAGAAGAAAACGGTAAACAAACAAGCATTGACGCCAACGTTGATGTCAACATTGTTAGAATTTTTCTTAACTTAAGAAGGTGCATAGAACACATGAAGTCAGAGGAATAGGCTACACGCTTTGTTTATTCTATTTATTTTAGTTTTTGCTACAGTCTATGGTTTTAACAAACAATAGTGTAGGCCTATATTATTGACAAATATAACATCACTCTGTAGGGCAAGAGCATGCAGGACTTAGAAATCAGACAAAAGCGTAAAATAAAAAGTGTGCAACGTGTCCCGTTCCTGTTTATAGCATTTTGAGCCCTTGCAGCCTTTTACACTCAAACACTTTCCAAGTGACGCCAGTAAAGTCTGTGAGGGGAGGGACAAACCAGAAGAAGAAGAGGAAGCGAAAGGTGGCGCTAATGCACCTGATACGCTGGTCGGCAATCGCCGGTAAAACCCACGAAAAAGAAGAACGTTTGGAAAATGGCGGGTGTCTCGAGAGAAAAACAACTTGAACGAAACGTCTATGATGCATTGCAGGTAAAAGAAGTCAAAGTAACAGGAAAATCATTTTAAGTTACTTTAAATTCGCTTATACAGTGTCTACGCTTTTCGCAAGTCAAGTCAAATGTTTTCGTTAACATCAACATTTCCACAGACGATGACAGCACGTGATATTTAATTTCTGTTTTTATTCTTGCCCATCAACCCGTAACAGAAAACTGGATCTCTCTTTAAGTGAGACTTCTTGTTAAATATGAAATTCATTATTGTGGAAGATTGTTGTCCAACAGCCAGTGGAAAGAAGTGTTGACTTGTCTGTTTCAAACAGTTCTCTGGAAACATTAACGTTATGTGAAGAAAGAAAATAGCGTACATATTCATTGCTCATTTTCACACTTGTTTTAGAGTTGGTGTTGTTTCATCTCTATATAGAGGAGATGCTGTTTGGGGTTTATGATGTCTGCAATTCAAAGCAAAGACAATATCGCACTGTAAATATTTTTGTACCATTCCACAACATTTTATACTGAGAAAAAAAAAAGTTTAAGTCTCAAAACTGTAATGCATCAGTACAAAAACATTCAGCACTAAGTTACCTTAACCAAGACCCTAATGACTCTTAATATATAAATTGAGTTGGATAAGGCCTGAGCTGCTGTTTACATGAACCCCTGGTATTTTACTTTAACATTTTAC
Organism: Lepomis gibbosus; assembly: GCA_029875015.1. NCBI lineage: Eukaryota > Metazoa > Chordata > Actinopteri > Centrarchiformes > Centrarchidae > Lepomis > Lepomis gibbosus. The sequence continues at coordinate 13,435 of JAPMOB010236467.1, forward strand.
AATTTGCTGCTATATAGTTTTGGTAAGTTTGTGAATAAAATCCTTTTTAACGTTGAATACTCTGTCCTGTGTTTTCTTTGTTGAGGCTGCGTCTTGTCCCTTGGTAGAAAGTCTGTTCCTGCAGGAAGCAGAGAGTATGCTGCAACTGCTTTGTGCTCCCTCGCAGCACCGCACTGACATACTGACATGGATCTTCTGCAGGTACAGTAAGCTACACAGAACACCGCTCCTGTTCTCACCCATCAAAAACAATTTGTATTTAAATATAAATAAATCCCTCTGGCCCATCTTCACCTGTCACTTTACAGCATCAACCCAAACTTTGCCAATTCCAAGGCGATGTCGATGAGATCCAAAGATCCAGATCTTCTGACTAAAGGTAGCACTGTTTCCTTACCAGTTAACCGTCTCCAACATGTCTTATGATAAACTAATATTTGTAGCTCTGTCATCTTATAACTTCTGTTGGGTGTTTTTGTACAAACAGAGATGGCCGTGCTTGGGCACAACCTGATGCTGTGCAAAGCAGATGACCTGGACCTGATCAAGGTGAGAGAGGTTGTGTTGTAGTAGTGAAGATAATATAGATATGTGACAATAAACAGAAAATTTCAAACCCACCAGGGCGATGCGAGTCCTCCCAGGCAGCTTCAGTTCCTGGAGCAGCTCTTGGCTCTAGTCCCCGGCTGCAAGAAGTCTGTTGGCCACACAGTGGATGCAGCGATGCTACTGAACGAGCTCTACGCTGCTGACAACCTGCCACACCTCACACAAATGCTCACACCCACATTCGACCCCTGGCCTTCACACATCAAGTATGTGTGCGGGTCTTTGATTATCCTGTTAAACATTATATCCCTTCGCTCTGTTTTTAATCTGCTGTGTCATGCGTTGGAATGTGCTCCCAATATGTAGACATTTGGTGCATCTTCATGTTTTCTTGTTGTACACCGGTGTCTTTTTATATTTGTCTCCTCAGCAACCTCTGTTACTGCTTCTCCTTACCTCACAGGGCTCTATGCAAGGGCACCAAGTCATCTTATAAGCCAAGTAGAGAGGAGGATGCTGATGTTGCCGCCCTGCTGCAGCAAACTCAGTCAGAACTGGAGCAGCTACAGTCGGAGGTACAGTGTTGCTGCGGTATTATAGGAGCCTTCAATTGGAACCGGCTGAATGAATACAATCTCAAAAGCAATTTTCCTAACGTTCTTTGGAACAGTAATTATTATAATACACAAGCCCAGACCCCATAGAGATGGCCACACATGCTTGATTGCTGTCTGTTTGCTGTGTTCTACTCTGTTGTCCTCAGTGTGAATTCCTCAACAATGAGGCGCAGAGTCCTGGCGTTTTCTCTCCGAGCTCACTGCGTGTGGCGGCACGTGACCTCCAGCAGTTGATGGCTACTTTCAGCCACGTTTACGAAACAGACTTGAGAGCTTATTGCAGCAGAGATCCCCCCAGCTTCAGCACAGACTCCGAAGTCTTCCAGAGAGTTCACCAACTGCTGCTGGCCTGCATCACGGTACTACAGACGTACAACTCTCGTCTCAACTCAAGCCTGACCTGTAGGACGGCGTCATACTGACACTTTGTCCTCTTGCCTGTATTTTGTTTCTCAGGAGTTAGAAATGCTAAAAGAAGTTTCAGAAGCTTCCGTGTCCATGACTGAGGATGTAAACCAAATACAAACACAGCCTTGCTACTGGAGCCGAGGAGAGAAGCGCACATTACGTAAGTGAATATTGTCTTTTGCACGCACACTCACAGTTTGTTGCATGTTGTTAAATATTTGTTTCCTGTGTTTGTTTGTTTTTTCTCAGCGGACCAATTGGAGGAACTTACCAGAAAAATGCTTCTGATGGCATCCCTTACCTCATGTAGTGCAGACACCAGCCAAAACACTTCAAAACACCAGTGTGCATGTTGATCGGCTGCTGAAGTGAGCACCGCACTCACAATCATGCAGCAATACCGGGACAACAGTCAAATCTGTGGTCGTGTTAAATCTGTAAACATCAAACGGCGTTGTGATTGAAGATGTAAAGAAAAACTGAAAGATGTTTCAGCAGAACTGCACCTGTCTTTTTGTGTCAGAGTAAACTAACACTGTTTGATGGAGTCACGCACACCCTGCTCATTATTCTACCTTCAACACGACTGCGGTGTTGGACAGGCTCTGTGTTAGCAATTATGTCATGATACTGCCAACAACGAACATGAAATGCTTTACAGTTGTGAGAAGGGATAATAGGAACAGTCTTGTCAGAATTCAAGAGTCCTTTTTTGTTTCTCACCCTCACTTGTTCTATCCTTTTGGAGCACTCAATATAAATGTGCATATTTAATTACTGAATAAATATGATTTAAAATGTAATTGTTATCCGAACGGGTTTTATTCTGTCAGGTCTCATTTAGTAATCAGTAGTTTATTGTACCTTTTTATTACTCTTTGATTTTGTGATTGTTTTTTCAGGCTGCAAAGATTACTCAATTGGCTGAAAACTCTTTCAATAAGTTATTATTGAATGTAGTTGTTGTAGTTTAGTCCCCCTCAGAAAGCTAAACATTCAGGCTTCCCCTATGCGAGGATATGCTGCTTCCCCGCTGTTTTGTATATTTTAAAATGGGGAAACATTTTGGGTTGATAAAACAAGAACTTTAATTTAGTCACATTTGGTTTCACAGAAAAGCCAAAACAATATCGGATGGAGAGAAAATGGACTATTTGATAACAATCTGAACAGCTTTGGAAGACAGCCAGTATCTTGCGTATATACCATATCATGTTCAACACACATCAGGCAGTGGGGCTATGCTTTTATATTTAATGTTGGATTCATTACATACAAGTATGTACAGTTTAACACCTGCTGATCTCATAACTTTACATCTCTCTGGTGTCAGAGTTCAATACAGCAGCAGTAGTCAGAAGCTGTCCCTCCATTTGGACTGAAAGGTTTTAATGTCCTGTGGGACTATGTTTGCCAGCAGAGTGGTCCTCTCCATATCCACAGGGTCGCCTCTCTGCCCCCTGAGCAAGATGTAGGGACCGTCCTGGAGGCTCAGCGCCACCTCTTAAGTCAGAATCCTTTGTTGGCCAGCCATTCCTTCAGTTCCTTATCGAAGTGACCTTTGACCTTCAGAGTCATGGTGACCTCGTTGACCTGTGTGGGTAGCTCTTTCCCCGTCACCTCCTGCAGGTACTGCTTCACGTCCTTCTCCAGAGCCCAAATGTCCCCCTCCACTTTCCGTACTAGCGTCACCCTGCGGCTGCCGTTGGTTTGGTCGGTGTAAACGGGGATGTTGTGCATGCGGGAGCGGCGGATCATGTAAGGCAGAGGCGGCGGTGAATCTGCTGGAGGGGTCCAGCCAGACGGAGTGGGACCGGCGTGTTTAGGCGGAGCGGGGACCCGTGACGGTGGGATGAGGCGCTCTACGAACTTATATTCCTCCGTAGACTCTAGTATCACCGTCTTTTTTTCTGCTGGAGCAGCGCTACAAACAAACCTGAGCCCGGCGGCACAGGGACCCGCTGTACGGCTGTGCAGACTGAAAGCTCCTCGCAGGGCCCCGCGGAGCACGGTGGACCGGAGGGTGAAGGCCGCCATGTTGTGTAGCAGTGCGGCGGGGGCGGCCCGGAAACAGTCAATAACTTCCGGTAGCAATTTGGAACAAATATTTTTTTAATCTTTATTTATTTATATTTACGGCTTCAGTGACTACTGTGTTTTGTCTAATTATTAATATTTATTTATTTGTTTATGATATTTTCCACGGCACACATTTGGCTTGTTGTAGCATGTGAAGATTAATAACAAGGTCATCAGAGCTGTTCTTTATGATACATACACACACACACACTTACTGTTTTATTTATTTATTTTATTTTAATCTTTAATATATTTTTATTTTTTTAACACACACAATTACTGTTTTATTTACTTATTTTATTTTACTTTTATATATCTTAATTTTACTAACAAACACACACTCTTTAATTACTTTATGCTTTAATTACTTGTTTAATGAAATGTATGGGGTTGATTGTTCTCATGTAGTTTGTATGATGCTTTGGCAATATTGTTGTTACACATTCATGCCAATAAAGCTAATTTGAATTGAACTGTATATGTTATTTAATCGATCATCTGATAAGATCTGTGTGTAGCATGGAAGGTATGTATGTAATTAATTAATTCATCAGAAGTTAGGTGTTGTTTACTTTTTTTGGAGACACTTTTTGGTTCAAATTGCACTCATGATTCCATTCAAAACTTCCATTCTATAATATTGTAACATTAATTTTATATTAATTCATGACCAAAAGTTTGAATATTTGGTTAATAATAGCCTATGATTTTGCTGGATTTTTTTTTTTTACACAAATGTTGGTTTTAATCATTCTTCTCTTGTATTTAAAATTATTACTCAGAAAAAAATCTGTAAAACTTGTTTGAGTACAGTGGCCTCTACTGGACAATATAAATCATTAAAAAACAACACAACAAAACAAATGTTGAAGCTTAGACTTCTTCACTGCATACACCAAACGTCACATGTTCAAAACAATCCAAGAAGAGTTTGTGGATCTTACCTTATGAAGCAAGAAAACTAAGCAAAACTAGCAAACACTAAACATACAAACATGAAGGGAAAGTGGGAAGTTGCGCAACAAATAGAGAGCCACCCAGTGTCCCTGTAACAGGAGAAGTTGCCTGACTTTGTCCTTCCTCAACTATATCTGTGGCTATTTAAACTGTGAGCTGTGAGGCTACATCTGTGCTTCATATTTATCAGGAGCAGAAGGACGGTTTCCTCATAGCTGCTGCAGAGCTATCAAAGAGAGGAGAATGGACACAGACCAAAGGCAGAACGGAGAAGACAAAGCTCTGGATGAACTGGGCGACATAGAGGTAAGAAACACATACTGACAAGCACTGTGCCTTTACTACTGCAACCCATCACTACAACCAACCAACCAACCACAAAACACTGTCTTGCATTCAAACGAGAAGTATCACAGATCCCTTAATTTGATCTTTAGTAACTTTACACTGCACACCTACACTCACCTAAAGGATTATTAGGAACACCTGTTCAATTTCTCATTAATGCAATTATCTAATCAACCAATCACATGGTAGTTGCTTCAATGCATTTAGGGGTGTGGTCCTGGTCAAGACAATCTCCTGAACTCCAAACTGAATGTCAGAATGGGAAAGGGGATTTAAGCAATTTTGAGCGTGGCATGGTTATTGGCTCCAGATGGGCCAGTCTGAGTATTTCACAATTATAGAAAAGAAGATTATGAAATATAACTGTTAACTGATAACTGTTGTAACTGTACGGATTTTCACGCACAACCATTTCAAGGGTTTACAAAAAATGGTGTGAAAAGGGAAAAACATCCAGTACGCAGCAGTCTTGTGGGCGAAAATGCCTTGTTGATGCTAGAGGTCAGAGGAGAATGGACCGACTGATTCAAGCTGATAGAAGAGCAACTTTGACTGAAATAACCACTCGTTACAACCGAGGTATGCAGCAAAGCATTT
>JAPMOB010236469.1:0-20685 GCA_029875015.1 Lepomis gibbosus
TATATGTCACATATATTTAAAACATATATCAAAACCTATAGTAAAACATATATGTTTATATAGGTTCTTTCCATGTGGGGGGTCCAGTAGTATGTGAGATTAGTTGCGGAGATACATACACACACACATATCCACACACAATCAAACACATGACCCCATCTAGACTGCTGCCTGGCAAAGTACAGGTAGGTGTATATGGTTAATTCAAAATGTTCGATGACTATGTCTGTTACACTGCACGTGATGTCCTATTATTGCACATTTTGACCCATGGCGTCCATGAGGTCAGATAGTTGTAATGACTGTAAATGAATGATTTCTGGATAATTCATATTTTGTCAGATCACTTCATACCAAAAACACAACAACAAAAAATGATTCCTGTTTTCTGTAAAATACCTCTCAGCTAATGAATAACGTAAGTAGCTAAAGAGTGTTCTGGGTTACCATTATAATTATCTGGCGGGTCAATGGGAGGCTGTGAGTAGCAGCCACCAGGGACGATGGTGATGTCATCAAGAGCAATGTCCCCACCTGTGTTCATCCCCCGCTGATACACAAACACAAACTGTGCCAAAAAAAAAAGAGTTCAACTTCAGCTATCAGAAATTCACACCCTCCTTCATTCTCCTGTTTGCTAATTTAAGAGCAACATTTGTTGCAGTCAAACTAGCAATTAAAAACGTAAAAATGATTCTGATGAAACCTTTTATAAGCTCATTATTACCCAGAATGCTTCTTTATGTTTAATAGGCACAGTGGCCTCCAGCCACTTGTCTCCCTTGTTTCCTGCGTCAGTCCACTTCAGAATCCCTTCTTCGTTGTCACCACTGTGCATTTTTCTACGGGACAGAACAGCACAAATTTAAATTAAGAAGAAGCATTGAAAACGTTATCAGAGTACAGTTCATGTTTAATGTTGCTACATGAGCAGCTAGTCACCTATCGTTTATGTAAACTCTGAGAGTCCCAACGTGGTTGCCATACATGTGGTACCAGAATGTCAGACAGTGGCCTCTTGTGGACGGCTGGAACACATCACTGATCAGGAAGGACATGTCTCCCCACTCACCCACTGAGCTGTCCACATACATATAATAACCTGGTGGAAACATGATGCAGGATCACTCAAACAGCGATTTCATGACATGATATAGTCAACAACCACTTCAAACAACATCTGGTATGCTGAACTAAAGCTACCATCAGGTGCATTTCTGACCTGCTCATTGACAGATCCAGTCAGACGAGGTGTGGTGGTGGTAGTTTTAACTACACTTATAAGATACAGACATGGTGAGGGTGATTTTTTTGCTTTGGTCCGGGTCTCTGCAGTAAACTGCCTAATTACCCAAGATCAACAACAACTGTGACCACTTTTTAAAAGCAAACTGAAAACTTTTAAAATTATTATAAGCCTGTTTTCGCAGGCTTATGAAAAGGTACTTAGATCATTTAGGTTTGTGTCTCTCTGTTTGTGGGTTTCTTACTGTATGCACATGCATTTTAATGAAAATAATATAGGTGCTTGTCTTACTGTAGGTCCTTAACATACAAGAAGTGATGGGTTAAAATCAATATTTTTATATAAAAATGGGTCAGATGACTGTGTGTTAAAAGGGTCGCTAGAAGTGATGAAATGAGGTTTAATGCCAACAGTTCCTCATTCAACGTACAATTCAAGTGTCTTTCAGCTCATTGAAAGTTGCAGGCTGTCTTCCCTTATCAACGTCGTTTCCAGAGGCAGCCGGCAGCTCTTTTCAGAGAAAAACTCTAAAAACAGTGCACCATCGAACACACACATCGACACAATTAGCAACTAGCTGGTGAACATAGTGGAGAATTTTGCAGGTGAAGAGTTGGTTATTTCTCTCAGGAGTTGGTGGAGAGCAAAAACAGAGCTAAAAGGAGGGTCAAAGTTGGCCTTATGTTCATCAGGTGGCCAGAAACACAATGCAAAACGAATGCTTTATATCTGATATTTACAGCGTGTTTCTGCTGCCCCCACTAGTCCAAAAAAATCTGTTACTGCAAGTGCTTATTTTCTATCCACTACACACAAAACACTTGCTCACTGTTGTTTGTATTTCCCGATAAAGTCTTGATTTGCCATTGAGTAATGAGCAACTAGAAGTGGATTTTAGTGAATAAAAGAAATGTATACACTAATAAGGCTGCTGGGAAACTCTTCATTACTGTTCTACTTAGCAACATACAGTTGTGATGTACATCGGAATCAGTGGCATGACGTTTCTGTAAGTTTCCATAAATTGGATTTGATCACACCCATGTGCTCGCCATTTAAACCTGGAATCAAAGAGTTCCATAAAATGTATTATTACCGTGTTTTGAGTTGGTGGTGTGATCGACACTGGGTCCCGTGTTGGGATTTGGGGAGGCTCCTCTACTGCGGAGCCAGTCCCCCTGGTCGACTCCTCCTCCCAAGTTGCTCCAGCTACACGTATTGCGCTCAAAGTCACAACGTCCAGGAAGAGGACACTGAGCGTCTGTCAGCCGAACATCATCAAACGCCATGTCTCCCTCCTGGGTGGGGCCAGCCTTCACACCTTCTACCACAATCTGAAACACAACGTATGGGCCGATGAAAACTGCCTACTGTAAATATTTATATATATTTTATTTTTATTTTTATTTTATTTTATCAATCATCTTAATCTCATTAAATTACATTCTAGACTCATTTTAATGGAAATTTATATTCTGTTTTTATTTAAATTAATTACATGGACTGTTAAAGGATCAGTTCACAAAATACCACATTGTGAAAAAACTAAATTACAAGTAATAATTATTTATGCAAAAGTACAGCAGTATTACCAGGAATAAGTGTTGAGTAAAAATATTAATAATGCAGGCTCAAAGGCCCGTGGCAGTGTTATATTATTACACAATATATTATTGGATAACAACTACTAAATCAAGCTGTCAAGTAAATGCAGTGAAGTAAAAGTGATATAGTGAAATATAGTGAAGGTATAGTGGAGGAGCACAAAACGTAAACACTCAAGTAAAGTGTGTAGCTTAAAACTGTACTTTAGTACATTACTTGAGTGAATTTACTTAGTTAATGCCCACCATTGTACATGTACACATCTCTTTGCCTCTGTGTGTGTTCGAATGGATGTTTGTTATTCACCCTGTAAGGCTGAACTCGAGGCAGAAGTGAAGCCTGAGCAAATCTCCACAGCCGGCCCTGGTCTCCTGTCTGAGAGAAAATCAGAGCTTCCTTCCCTTCTTCGCTCTGCTGGTAAACATTCAGCATCCCCATTCCTTTGCCATACATGTGGTACCACAGCTGCACACAAGCTCCTTTGCCTGAAGGAAGGGAAACCATATCAAATGTAATTCCATGACGGAAATATCCCAAGTAATATTAAGAGTGTGTAGCAACACATTGGACTGCTTAGATGTCCAGATATTTGTTTTATTATAGTTTTATTGTAGAGAAAGGCAGTGGTGGAATTGTACTTGTACAAATTTGAGCTACTTGTACTTTACTTGGGTATTTCCATTTTATGCTACTTTATACTTCTACTCCACTACATTTCAAACAATCAACTGATTTATTGAGAAAATAATCAGCAGACTAATCCGTGTGGAAAAGTAGTTGCAGCCGTATTATATAATAGTTTAAAACAGTCACAAAATGTATCAAAAGTAAAACTAATTGAGTACTTTTACTTTTGATACTTTAAGTACATTTTACAGTGAGTTATTAGTAGTTTTACTTGAGTAACGGATCTCAATACTTCCTCCACAACTCAAGAAAAATTATCGACAAAAACTCAGCAGAATAATTAAGCAAATTAGAGGGCCAGGAAATATTCAGACCGTGGAGAAGAAACTGGTGACTGTCTCACCTGCAGGATACAGCGGTGAAGACATTTTAGCTGTCTGTCCGGCACGGTCAGCAGCAGAAGAGGACAGATAGTAGTAGTGGCCGGTGGGTGTGTTGGTGGTGTGGTCGTTGTCTGGCCCAGTGTTAGGGTTCAGGGTGGAGCCCGACTGTCTGACCCAGTCAAAGTCATCCGAGGTCTGTTGCTGCCAGTTACAGCTCCCCTCCTCGAAGTCACACATATCTACAAGATAACAATTTGGAAAGCATTATCAGAAGCATGCATGTATTTAGCGAGAATGAAAATTTTAGCAAGTTTAGCACTCAATATTTTATTGCTAAAATACTGTGAATGGGGCTACATCTAAACAGGATGTTAAACTAGGACATAACAGGTCACCCACAGTGCTTTAAAAAAATTATCTCTCTTTGAGGTCCCTGACAACCCTTCAATTTGTGATTAAACGTCTACTCCTGTCGTACTCAAGTACATCTCTGTCTGCATGTAGTTTACATGTATAATGTATCTTTTTATATTCATATTTATCTTCTCCTCTTATTACTCTTATTACCAGAGGCAGGACATGGTCCACTGATGAGAGAGATGTCATCAATGGCTATGTCTCCTGCCTGACCTCCCACTGTAGCCTCCAGAATCACTTGGTGGACTTTCTGCAGGGTCACGTGGATCTGCCCCAGCAGCCACTCATCCCCTTGATTTCCTGATCTTTGCCACACCTACAGGAAAGACAGGGTGCTGATTCACTCGTCACAATGAGGATGTGAGGAGGTTTGTGCAACACCGTGGTATGCACTGAAACTGTGCAGCTTGCAGTCATTATACAATGCATTAATGTTGTTTTGCAATCAGCATTTCACAACCATGTGAAAAGTATAATAACAGAGAGAAAAAACAGCGGGAACAGTCACAAATATTTCTCAATCAACCTCAAAGCCGTTTGTCTAACGCTTTTGTAAAGGGAAGTCCAGATTCACAGTTATTAATGAGAAAAAAAATCTGACCTCTTATATCTTTGCTTGCTAAAACATACAATATACTCATTTAATTCCATGCATGTTTTACCAATATTTTCTTCAGGGGATCAGCTGATTGTAGAAACATCCTCAAAGAGCCCACAGTAGTTCCAAACATGTGGTGCCAAAATGTGAAACAATATCCTTTTTCACCAGCAGGTGGCAGCAGTGGTGACTTCAGCTGGGCCATATTCCCCTTCAGACTTGGTGGGGAACTCTTGATGAAAAGGTATTTGCCTGCGAAAATAACATAAATAGTAATTGCGCCACTGTTCACTAGTATGACTGTAGCGGACATTACTGTCAGTTTATTGTGACAGTAATTTTCCAGTAATAGTCAGATGCCACAAGTTACAAAATCTTGCTTTAAAGGAAAATTCTTAATCATTAACTGAAAATAATGCACTCTCTGTACTGAATGTAATTCATAAGTACACTACTCTGCTATTCTGATATTTGTATAATGCTTTGGGACACTGCTTGAGGAAAGATAGTCTATAATAAAAGTGACCTTTGCCAGTAGTGTGGTCTGCTGCAGGCCCGGTGTTGGGGGTTTCAGTGGGACCAGACCCGCTCAGCCACCCCAGCTCATCTTCAGCCCCCTGCACCCAAACACACAGACTTTCTTCAAAAGAACAGCCACAGGCAGACAGAGCTGAGGAGAGAAAAATAATTTCAGAATTAGCCAACTTTCCACCCGATTGCTCTCTCCTGTGAGTTTTTACAAAGAGGAATTTTTTTGAAGCAAACTACTGCTACTACTTACTTCCAATACATGCACATTAATGTTGATGTAATCTTATTTACCTGGTGGTTGGTATGATTTTTCACAGTTTAGAAAAGAGATATCATCTACAGCAACAATGTGATCTCCAGCTGTAGTGTCCGTCTGAGTCACTTTATTCATGGTACTGAACCAAACCTAAGAATAAAAATGCGTTCCTCAAAAACAAAGAAAATATTGCATTGTACTTCAAATATCCTTTACATGGACATATTTTTAGAAAATGTAGTGCAGTTTCCAACATTCACACACCACCCTCATCCTTATGCACAACCTACACTACTGATATCCCCATCACATACTCTGTTTTGTTATGCATTTCTTTTACCATATGTATAATATATAATAATTTGCCTTGTTTAACCAATGGAGCGTCTTTTTCATGGCGTTATGAGCCAGGCTGTGACTGTGATATTTTAACAATATTGTACATAAAGATACATACTCAGTTGCCAGTTACAGGTACAGCTAGCTAAAACTAATGTAGTCTAATCCTGCTAAAGTTTTTGGTAGAAATGTTTATACCCATCAGGAGGGTTAAATGATGATATACCAATGAGGATGTAATAACATGAATAATAACATGATTGTAAATGGACTGTAATTGTATAGTGCCCTTCCAGTCTTCTGACCTCTCAAAGCACTTAACACTACATGTCCCATTACCCCATTCACACACATTCACACACTGATGCTGCCGTGCAAGGTGCCATTTACTCATCAGAAGCAGAAACTAATCACACAGTTCACACAATTTGGGGTTCATTATCTTGCCCGTGCAATTTAACATACTGGAGGATCGAACTGGTCTTCCGATTCGTGGGAATTACCTACGTAACATGTTTTGTTTTTTTTAACATTCAGATATACTGCAAATGTATGCAATACTGTACATGGCGATATTTTTTGCATTATACAAAAGTAGCATTACTTGACGTATTCTGCAATACATGGAAATTATAGAATTCTATATGTTCCAAAAGATATTGTATATATACAGTAAGTACTTGTGTGTTTACTTATTTGATCTCCTTTCATTTCTAATATAGATGGGTGACGTATTAATTAAAAGAAACACCTTAAGCTGCCTTGACTGTTTAGGTATTGAACTGGATTGAGATCTGATGACAGTGAGCACACACCTTATAAGGCTGCTGGTGCGGGCCTAGAGGCAGATGCTCTGGGGTCCAGTGGGAGACAGTGTTGTGACTGCGTGACCACAGGATTGCTTCACTCCCCTCAGCTTGCTGCATAAGCACTCTGAGTGACCCAGCACTCTCTGCACTGATGTGGAAGTGAAACCTGCGTTAAGGAAAGAAGGAAGGAAGGAGGGGAGAGAGGGGATTGGGAAGAGAGTTGCGTGGTAGAGAGACAGAGGTGGTGGGGAGCATTGAGCAATTCATATTTTAAATATTCAACTCTGTAAAACAAATATTCTACAGAAATTAGTGATGATTGTAAGAAAAATGCAGCCATCAGTGTCATGGTTTTACTTACAGAATCTGGCAGTAGGGGGATGAAGGGGGGAGTGTGGGACTCTGGAGTCGGGCCTCACTCTGTGTAGACCCCTGACTAAAATTTACTCTCATGTAGTAGCCTGAGAATGAGGGAAAACATCCTGAATCTCATAAACAGTGCATTTATGATCATTTCTGATGTCATGCCAGTTCAGATGTTGAACATCTTGAATTTTTGTGCTTTGGGTGCATAAAATCAATACACTATTCAATCCGTCAATAAGCCACTAAAGCCACCTGTGTCTGTGGTGTGATCAGTGGGCGGCTCGGTGTTGTTACTGGCTTTCTGTCTCTGCCACTTGCTCTGTCCATCACTGGTGTCAGTCCATCGGCACTGGTTACCCTCAAATGTGCACGGACCTGAAAGTTTAAAAGGGAGACGTGAGCAATGCTGGAAAAAAAGGGAGGTGAGTATTGGCTCATGAATCACATGGGTTTTTTTTGTGCAACAGAGAAAAAGAAAAGTATCTTGAAATTTAACACAGTGACAACATTTGTTTGATGCAGTTTAATACTGTGCCATATGTTCCATAACAGGATATGCATATTGTGTGTACTAAATGCAACACAAGGCTGGTCCTCACAAGCAGTAAGGAGACAACTGCACACATATCTCCTACTAAAACTGCCTCAGTATATCCCATCTCTTCTCAAAACTACAGATCATCAGAGCAGATCTCAGGACTGGCCTACCCTTGACACCCCATGTGTAATCGCTGAACTTGGGAGGACTGCCTCAAATAAATGTAATGCATACAAAAAGCAATAAAACTTGATACTCTGATCACATTGGGAGAATTTAAACTTTTCATTTTGATTTTTTGAGATGTTTGTGATTCTTTGCAATGCTGTTTGACTGCATTTAGCTGTGTGTCTTATCTCTGTTCTATTTCACCACTGCACTCAAGTTTTAGCAAAACAGATACTGACTACCTGATTAAATAAAAGGTAGGCCTTATTATATTATTGTTTTTGTCTGTCAATCATTTACAGCTATATTAGCAGGCATCTACTTTCTGACTCTTCTGAGAATCAATTTTCAATAATACTGCCCTACAAAGACAGCGAGCAGTAACTGTAGTGTTGTTAAGAAAAGGGTTTAATGGAGACATGTTACACCGCTTTTCCAGTCCTATATTGTTGTTCTGTGACTCCTGTATGGCAACATTCAAAGATAAAAAAAAAAATTTCTATCTTATACTGGACCTTCTTGTACGCTTTCATTTCAGCCTCTGTCTGAAACAAGCTGTAGATGCTCCTGTCTCTTTAAGACCCCCCTCTCAAAGCCCACTGTCTTCTGATTGGCCAAGACCTGAAGCATGTTACTAGGCTGTTGTTGACTCTGAAGGGAAAACAGTCTCTTGCAACAAAATGTTTTTTTACCTGTCACCTCCATTTAGCTCCTCCATTTGTTTAAGAAAACAATCTTAATTGAATTATTAAAGTTCATAGGATTAAAATGTATCTCTGTTTTTTTCTGTCATTTCTTCTACTATTAATATTTATATAAAAATCAATACATTACACAAATTTGCAATTCAATACATTTAACCCATGTTATTCCCAAAAGTCAGTAAAGCTGCAATGGCAGTTAATGAGAGCTGCTAAGCTGGTTAGATATAGCAGAATTTATAGCTTGGATTTAGCTACTGCTTTATTTAGTTATATGAATGAATTTATTAAATTATCAAATATGATAATGAATCCACCTGAATAAATATTTCATTGTTATTGTAAGACATGGCATGACTGACAAAATTATAGTAGCATTTGTACTGCAGGTCTCTACAGCCACGGTTTAGAGACACAACACGCAGCTCACCACAGTCATCCTCATCCTCTCCCTCGGGGCAGTCTGGTTGATAATTGCACTGCAAAGTAACCAGAATACACACTTTCCCAGCAGAACGCCAACAGAAAAACTCATTATCCTGCAACACCAGAGAAAGAAGGTAGATTATTTTCATCAGGTTTACAGAATTGTCTTGTGTAATGCTTTGTTTCATAGAATTGCTTTGTCACGTAGTTTACCTGACAGGGGCGGGTTGGTGCGGTTGAGGGTGTGGCTGGAGAAGTGGGTGTGTTAGAAGATGTAGGAGGGGCAGAGGTGGGCAATATGTTGTTGTCAGGGTCAAAAATACACTCCTTGGAGAAAGTGATATCGTCCAGCGCAACCAGCCCTCTGCGTCCATTACCGCGCTCATATCGGAATACAATCTGAGAAAATAATCAAAAAAAGAAAAATAAACATCCTGATGTTGTTGCTAAATTTTTACTTCTGTTATCATGAACATCAGTGATAAAGAAAATCATAAACAAAGTATCAAAGTAAAGGCCAAAGGTGAGTTTTTTTGTTTTGTACCAAAAGCTAAAACTACTTTCTATAGCCATTAGTGTCATTGATCTGAACCTATTTAAATCTGCGTTAATTGATTTTTATTAGTAAACATGGCTTATCAACACATCAAACAGACATGAAGCAATATTATAATTTATTTGGAGTCATGTTTCTGGCCACCTGATGAACTGAAGTCTCATTTTCACTCTCCTTGTAGCACAGATTTGGTATCAACTAAGTCCTGAGGAAGATATCAGGCTCCTCTGTATTTGCCAGGTAGTCACTAACTGTGTCTGTCTGAGGTTTGACGCTGACCAGGTAGTATACATGTGAGTTTGACTTTGAGCAACAACTTTCACATTGCATGTAGTTGTTAGACATAATGTTCATATTAAAATACTGGTCAGAGAAGCTTTAAAAAAATATTTATTTTATTGTTGCATTCGCATATGATAGAGTTAATAATCTCAGCAAGTTTTTTTAATAAATGTGAGATTTAATGTAATTTAAATAGCTGCCTGTGTCCTCACTGACCTTGCTATTGTCTGAGGAGGAGAATGTGACCTCTGCTCTCTGCCAGCTGTAACTCTGTGAGTTTTCCCTGAGCCACAGCACAGTGTCGTCACTACCAGACTGTAGCGTCCTGGACTGGGCTGTCAATCTGGCTGCAGCATCGTCCAGGCTGAAGTAGAAGAATCTCACCTATATGGATAAAACAAGACTTGTTTTTGTCTAAATAAGCTGAAAAGTCTATGTTCAACCTTAAAGAGTCGTTAATAACATCCTGTAGATCAGAGATTAGCCTAAGACAGATAATAAAAGCTACACACACATAAATAGAAGCAAGTTGTCAATGTAACATATTCAGAAGCGTTCATGTCTTGTTAATGTCTTGACTCGAAAATGCCATTTACTATATGCACCTACGTCTACTCACAGTGCAGTTAGAGCTTGGTAGTAAGGTTCTGGAGAGAATCTCTGATGTCTGGCCCTTCTCAGTCAGGTGAGTACCCGGGATGACATAGTGACCTGTGTCATGAAATCAGACAGTGCAATACTGAAAGAAAATTTATTAGACTAAACTTAAGAAAATTAATTAGAGGACATTAAACATCTAGTTAGGCAAGTTATTCAGACCCATAAGGATTATCTCAGTGCCAGGAGAGACTAATACCTGCAGCAGAGTTGTGGGTGTGATCCCTGGGAGGCCCGTGTTTGGACCAGGCTTCCTGTCCTTTATGATTCGTCCACTCAGCTCCAGGTGTGTCCACATCACTTTCCGCCCAGGAACACAGGCCCTGCTCAAAACTGCAGCGCTCCACAATACCTTGTTGCTCTGCATTGTTATAATCATCAGGTAAAAGAGAGTGAGATGTAGGCAAGTCATAAACCGCTCACCAAAACCATAAACCTGTAGATGTGTGGAGCTGAACTACCAAATATTTTCATTAATAATCTGTTGTTTAATTTCATGATTTAGTGATTCATAGGTTGGTCAATAAAACATCAGAAAACTATGAAAATTTTCTAGAGTCTAACGTGACATTTTCAAAAATATTGAACTTACTCCAATGTAAGGCATGACAGGGAAAAGCAACAAATTCTCACGTTTGAGAAGTTTAAGACATGGCATTTTGCTTGAAATACTTGAAAATTGAAATTTTCTGTCTGTTGATTAATCCACTACTTGTTGCATGCTTGTTGAATGAGTAATACATTTCAAAAAGTCACACAAACTTTCAAAAAAATTCAAATGCAGATCGCATACTATCATTATAAATCAAACGTTTCATTATTAATGCTTAGAAATTTAAATTTATCTAGCCCAATATCAAATGGATATAACGTTGAACACTTTTAAGGGAAATTATGAAACAATGTTCAGGACAAGGTGAAGACTAAATAATAATAATACATTTTTCACCAAAACTGCTCTGTTTATGTGCCAGAATAACTGCTTTAATGATAATATTATCCTGTAACTTCTAGGATAGCTAATATCTGACTTTCTAAGCTGCTGTATTTTTGCACACATCTTCAGCACACAGGGAGTGTGACAGGGGCTTTATATATGTGAGTGTGCATTCAGTAATTCTAACATATTTAACAGTCGTTAATGATGATATCTCACCACAGTTGTTCTCATCAGACCAGTCCCCACAGTCATCGCTGAAATCACACACTTGGTTGTGCTCCACACACACACTGTTGGTGCACATGAACATGTTCTCTGGACATAAGGGTTGGGGCTCTGAGAAGAAAAAACAAATAGGCCTAATACATTATAGATGTAAATCTGTTTAAAAAAGGCGCTGAGAAACCGATTGTAGAGTGTGCAGGGCCTACCAGGCAGGGTGCAGTTAGTGAAATCTATGTCATCAATGGCAATGTGTCCAGGCTTGGTGAAGGTCCTGGAGGCTTCAAACAGAACGGTGAAGTCCTGAGGTATTCGACCAACCGTAACCTCAGCGTGATGCCACAAATCTCCATGGTTACCAGATAGCCACCACAGCATGGTGGTCCTAGAGCCTTCATTTAGTGCCACACTCAGCTCCTCTATGTCTGTAACAATGTACAGAGTTAAAGATTGCTTGCACATGGTATTTTATTGGCTGCACACTCGCATTTTCAAAACATACCTACTCCATACATGTTGTAGTAGAAGTGTAGTGTGCAGGTGGCGCTGGCCTGTTTCATGGTGGGACTCTGTATGACAGCAGGGCTCATTTGTTCTCCTCGGTCAGACTGTACTGCCATATACCAACCTGGAAGAATGAGATAAGAATCAGGAGAACCCGAAGCATCACCATTTATTCTTTATTCCACGCAGTCAGTAGTAGGAATGCAACTAACAATTATATTTATTGTTGGTTATTTTCTCTATTAATTTGATTAAATTTGTTTGGTCTATAAAATGTAAAAAAATCAGTGTCGATTAGAGTTTCCCAAAGCCCAACATGATGTCCTCAAATGTCTTGTTTTGTCTGCAACCAAAATACTTGTACTTTACTGTCATAGAGGAGTAAGAAGCTGAAATCAGACAATGTTTTGATTAAAAAATGACAGATTAGTCAATTATCAAAATAGTTAAATAGCAATTACTTTAATAGTTAACAACGGCTTATTCATTGAATTGTTGCAGCAGTAGTACAAAACCATGGCAATAGATCTGTCAAATGGACAGGGTATGGATGGGGGGTGAAGAGGTTTTAGTACAATTGTGGAGAATTGGGGAGTGAATAGAGCATTTTTCTTCACAGGTATGCAGCTTACACATAATAAACTTCCTTCACTTTCAGTTGAAATGGAACTCAGTATGCAATGTGTGGTCTGTTGGAGTGATTCTTTTTGACGAGGAGGCACCATGATTTGTGGTTTCCCCCACTTTTTTGCACCCGTTTCAGAGCCAAAAGTTATATGTTTTGGTGTGATGGAAGTTACATAACAGCATCACTCAATGACAAATTACAGAAGTGTAGATTTCAAGTTTAGCATAAACTATATCATTTAAATCGAGGAAGCACAAGTCTAAACAAAACAAGGATGGGGATGTAGAAACTGTGGCTAACACTACCCACAGGCAGCATTGCCACTATACATATTGAAAAAGGGGAAACACAAGAGACATCTCACTTCCATATTCAGCATCTTTTACTTTTGTAACAAACTTCTCATTATAACACCCATAACATATTTTTCTGGTCAGAAATGAATGATCCAAAATAGCTAAAAGATTTTGATGCTACCTTCTTTAGCGGGTTGTTACTATTATGGGTAATCTGGGTTATTTTATGAATGGAGTCCAGAATTGTATCCTGCACACAGATTATGTTTACGTTTGTATTGATTTAATTCCAGTGAAGCATCAACAATTTTGGTAACCCCTTTGCTCTGACTTTTACTACTGCATTGTTAAAGTGTGACAGTGGCATCAAGACTAGAGGAAGGCATTGATTTGAATCTCTACACTCTGAGACAGTCACTATGGTCTGTATAACGGTAAAGCAGTCCATTTGCAGATAACCTGTCCACCATAAATAAAGGCAGTATATGAGTGTATGGTCTCACCCAGTTGAGTGCCCACTGTGTGGTCCACAGAGGGTCCAATGTGCTCAGTAGCATTCCTTCCTCTCGTCCACTGAACCTGGCCAACACTCATGTCCTCCCAGCCACATGTGCCATTTTCAAATGAACAACCCAAAAATCCCAACCTTGTTTCATTCACTACCAGAAAAAGAAAACAGTTTCATGCATTTTAATACTTAATTATCATCAAATGCTCTTCAGACATAAACTAAAGGAATAAAAAA
Organism: Lepomis gibbosus; assembly: GCA_029875015.1. Lineage (NCBI taxonomy): Eukaryota > Metazoa > Chordata > Actinopteri > Centrarchiformes > Centrarchidae > Lepomis > Lepomis gibbosus. Next base: position 13,841 of record JAPMOB010236469.1, read on the forward strand.
CAATATCAGTACCTTGGCAAAGGCCTGGTGTGACACTGATGTCATCAATGGCAATAAAGCCTCTGTTGTTGGCCCGTGCTTCAATCAGCAGCTGAGTATGAGGTTGTTGTAGGGAGTCAGTAAATATTGCGGCTAAAATATCCATCATTTCTCATATTATAATTATTACTTGTATTATTTCTTCCACTGAGCCCGTTTTGGGTTACCTGGAAAGGTTTGCTCCTCTCTATAGACTGAGAGAACCTGGTCCAGCTGCGTCTGCTGCTGGTGCTGTTGAACATCAGACCCTCCTCCGATGGCCCTGAACCCATGTACACCTTCAGTGTCCCTGAATCACTGACAAGCATCAGACAAATGTGATGTTGTTGTATGATACATGAAAACAACTTGAATCAAGTTACTTTAAACAAAAAGCATTTGTTCACTTTGCAAAGTTGTTACGTTCCAAAAAAGTTTTTTTTTTAAAGAAAATCATGGACATTGCTGAGTGGTTGCAAACATAGACACAAATTTTTTACCTATTACTTGTTTCATTTGTGCTACATTGACACAAATATTGTATGTGCATATAACATAGTACATGGATCCTATTTTATGGTTGCTGATATGCTGAAACTATTATTTTATGTTGAAAATTGATTTTAGGTCTTTTTCATTCAACAAACTTGTGTAAAGAGTGAACTCTGCCACAGAATATTCTTTGTCTTGCACAAAGGGAGGCAGGTGATTCATGCCTGACACTTGAGCACACTTCATGAGGAAGTCAGTGAGGAAACTAAACAGGATAAAGTGCATCCTCTGCATTGTCACACACTGTATGTTGTGAAAAGGGTGGTGGCTTGTCATTTTCTTTTGCTGACCTGTTTTTCATACGGTACCATAAGGTGAGACAGGAAGTGGTGTCCCTCGGTTGGATCCATTCTGACAATACCTGTGCCAGACTGCTGTGGTTTTGGCGCAGTGATGAGCTCAACAAGAACCAACCTGAATGCAAAAATAATAAAATAATAAAGATATAACGCAAAGTGCAAATTATCAGCTGTGAATGAATTATCAGTGCTGCTAATTTCTGCAGTTTGATCTATTAATAACATAAATATAAAGAGAAATATTTATTTCTAACGATTTTGTAGCCCTCTTAGTTTCAAAGTTTTCATTGTAGATCAGAAATAAGGAAATTCTTTGTGGGGCAGGGAGGAGGTAATGTCAGCAACAGAACATATGTTAAGGATAAAAGGAGAAGTTAATAAGTAACAGACTATGTCAGTTAAACAGCAACTGCAGTGTCTTATATTAGGCATAAATTGCATCACTGACAGCTGTAGAGCTAACTGTCACATTTTCCATAATATTTAAACTGTCAATAGTATTCCTGTCTTGAGACATTTTGTGCCAATGATCATTTTGTGCACTCCACAGTTACTGGCACCCTTAAAGGTGCTGCAACAGCTGAATTTGAAATTTTATAGCTGCAAAAATACTGTTCTGGGAGTGAGTTTGGAGCTGTGAAAAAGCTGCGAACACAGAACTGAGATTTTATCACCTTAAAAAGTTGGTATAGTGAATGTGAATGTGTATATATTTGCACATCAAGCAAAGCAACATTAGCAATTGCAGTCGTGTTTGTTGTCACCTTGCTACAGAAAAAATTCACTACATACTTTACTAAATTACTCCTGAGATATTGTTGGGTACGATGTAAAGACTTTTTGTTTGTTTGTTGGTTTCTTTGTCTTAAAAGATCATTTTACTGGGGCTCAGTAATATAAAATGGAGATATGCTCCCCTATTGGTGGGGTCTCTGGGTGGAGCTGTGAATTCTACATGTTTATCTTATTAAATTGAGGTATATCTAAAGTCGTACCCTCAGGGGTCTGAGTGGTGTGGTCAGTCGGTGGACCCTGGAAGCCTCCACTGGCCAGCACCCAGTCATGTCCATCTTCTTTAGCGACGTTGACCCAGGTGCACTGTCCGGACTCAAAGTCACAGCTGCCTGGAGGACTGCAGGCCCCATTCCTCACAGAAATATCATCTAGTTTCACTGTAGAGTTAGTGCCTGGCACATAGACTGACTTGAACACCACCTGGTGAGGGACATGAACGTTTTCAGGAAGCAGCTTAGCTAGAGACAATTTGATCTGTGGAGTGCGGGAGGAAAGCCATCGTTGTAAAAACCAGCTTACGTGGAATTTTGCAGGGGAGGACACAGTGACCTCTGCCACCTCCCAGCCTGATGAGGGCGCTCCAGATCGTTGCCAAAGTGGATCACCCAGCTCTCCGCTCCGCAGAACATGCACAGAGAGGATGCCAGAAGGACCTGTAGGTAACCAGTACCTGAACAAATACAGTAGATGCACCAAACATTAAAATCTGCATTAGAAAACAGTGTATAAATGTGTGTTACAACAGCATCGGACTCACCAGAAGCGTACACATAACTCTGCAGCTGAGGTGAGCTCAGGTGTGAGCAGCTGAGCTACTTCATTCTGTGTCGAGTTTGATATCACAGTCATGTAGAAACCTACAACAAAGAGAGAGTTTGTTTTTTCCCTCACCTCAAGAGTCTGTTAAAAGCTGCATGCATTAGGAACTGAATAACTACAAGGGAATTGTAGGTAAATTTGTCAAAGTAGAAGAGTCCACTGCCATGCTAGCGACTTTTTGAGACAGTACTCATGCAAGCTATATGCTAACTGCAAACCCCCCCCCCGAGACAATGATTGGTTTTGTGCTGACCATTTTCAGTTCCATAGGTGTGATCCACCTGATTTTTTGAGCCTCTTCTGTGATCCCAGCAACCCTTATGACTGACATCGTTGCCAAAGCCACACAGGTTGGATTCAAACCCACACTCATCTAAAATAGTGTAAAAAAAGAGGAAAGTTGTAATAATCTCTGTAATAATGTTTTGACTTCCTGTGAACATCAGCCATTGTTTGGTCTGTGTTTAATGTACTCTGATTACTGCAGGGCCCGTCCCTCACTGTAATGTCATCAATGGCAATGAATCCTTTACTGTTGGTGTTTCTGTGGCCAGTGAACATCACCTGTGGATGAAAGAGGAATACATGCAATATTGAATACAAGACAGACAATGCTTCTGTTTCTGAATTCTGTATAAACAAAACTAAAAGAGATCCCAGTAAATGCATGTGCAGATTTGATCCCTCCCGGTAATTCAGCTGATATTAGCCTATTGCATATTGGTATCACTATATACATCACCAGATAACACTCACATATCAATATGGGCATCACCCTTAAAAATCTAGCATTGGTTCGGCTTTAGTGCAAACATGAAAATGTGGCTGAATTAAATTTACCCGCATTGTATTGCTCATGCTGATGGTTACTTGTGCATTAATCCACTCTGGATTCTGGGTCCCTCGGCGAGTCCAGACCAACAGTTCAGAGGATTTCTAAATCAAAACAAGTAATTATAGTAAAAAATAATAACGCTGGAAGCAAAGACTGTAACAGAATGTGTGAAGTAGTACTAATGAGAGTGCATACTGTCTCAACCAGCAAATCCAGGGTAGATACTGAAGGCCCCAGCATGTAGTACCAGAATCCAACACAGATATGTGATGTAAAATTGAGGACAGGAACAAAGATCCCTGCTCTCTCACCATCCTTAGATCCAGATCCATTCAACAGTAAGAAGAAACCTTAGTAGACAAAGACTGTGATGCAAATTACTCAATACACCATAGCGCAAGATCAGAGCTCCTTATTCCATTTCATATTTGACAAGTTGGTGCCTCCATTCAACCCAGCATTGGTTAATTTCTTTATGAACACTTACTACTGTCATCTGCAGTATCTGCCAACTTTTTATGGTTTGAATGGTGGAATAAAAGTGATAACATACACCCATCAGCCATAACATTATGACCACCTCCCTACTATTGTATAAGACCCCCTTCAAAACAGCCCTGACTTATTGAGACATGGACTCCACTAGACCTCTGAGGGTGTTCTGTGGTATCTGGTACCAAGACATTTGCAGCAAGTCCTGTCAGTTGCGAGGTGGGGCCTCTGTGAATTAAAACCTTTGTCCAGCGCATCCCACAGATACTCAATTGGTTTAAGATTTGGGGATTTTGAAGGCTAAGTCAACGCCTTAACCTGGTGTTAATCAAATCCTTCCTAACTAATGTGGCTTTGAGACAAAGCTCATTACCCTGCTCAATGAGGTCACTGCTATCTGGGAATACTGTTTCCATGAAAGTGTGTATGGTCTGCAACAATGCTTAGGTAGGTGGTATGTGTCAAAGTAACATCCATATGAATGGCAGGACACAGGGTTTCCAGGCAGAACATTGCCCAAATCAACACACTGCCTCCGCCGGCTTGTATTCTTCCCAAATTGCATCCTGGTGCCATGTGTTCTCCAGGTAAGCAATGCACATGCACCTGGCCATCCCCGTAATGTTGAAAGAAAATGTGATCTAGCTATCACAATTTAGCCCATGTGAAAGTGGCTTAGATCCTTACACTTTCAAATTTTTCCTGCTTCTATTGCATCAACTTTGAGGACATAATGTTTATTTGGTGCCTAATATCCCACTCACTGACAGGTGCCATGGTAACTAGAAAGAGGAGCAGAACACAATCCAACCAGTCCAAACAACCGGACAATGCGCCACGGCGGGTGCGGTGATCGATCTGAGGAGAGGAAAGAGAGCCAGGAGAGGAGCCATGCTGGCCCAGCTTGGACTTAATTCTGCTCCTAAGATCTGGTCTGGACATAATGGGACTCATATTGACCAAGTGACAGAATTCAGAGACTTCTGTGCTCACATTGTTACAGAGACCTCCCCCATCAACATCCCGGATCAAGCACTCGGCAGGCGGTCCTTGTAGATGAGAGGAAATGGACTCTGTGTTTTACATCAATGATGGTTGGTGCTGAAACACAGTCAAGATGGACTCTGTTTCCCAAGTGTTAGACTGTTTGTTGTGAAGATGAAAGTTTCACATTGTCATCTGGTTGCTGCTATTTACATTCACCTCAGATGCAAATTCAAAAAAATGTTCGGGGTGTATACGTGTATGTATATAAGTACATAAATAGCTGTATAAATTGTATGTTACCATATGAAGGAACTACAAATTTTGTTATGCAGCCTTGTGCTGTATAATGTCTAATAATAAACAACCTCGTACCTTGAATCAGTGTTATTTAGTTACTTATCAGTGGTCATAGCTGATTTGTGTATAGGGCTGTAACTAATCAACTATTATTCTGATTTCAATAATGATAGTTTTAGTCCATAAAATGTCAGCAAAGAGAGAACCAAAAGTGCAAAGTGTTCAAATAGTCCAAAAAAACCAATATATTAAAATTACAATGATATAAAACAGAGAAAAGCAACAACAATCAACTTCTTTTGCCCTAAAAATGTTAATCAGTTGTCAAATTTATTGTTGATTTCTATTTCTGTATCCACAGTTATAATGCATCTACCTTGGCTAAAAACACTGTTTTGACTACTAGCACATACAGTACAACAGTTACACAGATGTCTAATGTTCTTTATAGAAGCACCGTCGCTACATATGTTTTCAGATTTCGTTGCTTGAATACTTATATTATGCATATATTACTGTCAAATGTCAATACCTTGATCATTTTCAATAGTGTGATCATACTGAGGTCCATCCCAGGGCCGGTCCACTTGAAGTCCGCTTCTGAGAGTCCAGTTCAAATCGTTACTGACCTCCTGGACCCAACTACATGGACCTGATTTACAAGATACAATCTTATATTTTAAAACATTATATGTGTAAAATGGGTAACAGGATAAATAGACAAAAGAGTGTTTACTTCAAAATATGAAAATATCCAAATGCAAATACTACTCAACTAGCTTGAAGTAAAACTAAGATGTTCACGAAACAATGGAGATATAAAATTCACATTATTAGACATATATTGGTAAATAATTTATCTTGCCCCTGATACGGTATGATAATGTACGTTACTACATTTATGATCTTTTAAAAAACATAATGAAGTAGTATTAGTTGTCTTCAGTTTAAAAAAAAAATCTGTCAAATATGTTCAATTTTTGATTTTTCTTCACTGCTGCTGAAACAGATTTTTAGTGCCTTAAGCAAGGCTCTAAAACATGCTAACAACAAGCCCTGACTTGCAGTAACCCAGAAAAGATTTAAGGTTTGTGGTTTTTGTGAGTACAAAACAAATTGAGAATTCACAGTTACTTGTGAACCCATTTCACCCGAGTCACCTTGTTCAAAGGTGCAGTCCATGGCAGAGGCAGGAGCAGTGGTGGTTGTGGTGGCAGGGTTTGGGGTGGTGGTAGGGATGATGTCATTGCAAGACTTCTCCCTGATGATGTGGATGTCATCCAGGGCAAAGCTTCCTTCATCTGAAGCAGGACAACTGGCTTGTAAAATAATCTGTGATGAAGGATGATAGTTAACTTAGAAATGTGCACTGATTCATTTAGGAGTGGTGTTCTCAAGAAAACTTATCAGGGTATATTATGAATTTATCAGCAAATATTTACCTGATGAAGACCTGATGCACTGTAATCCACCCTGTCTTGGATCCATGTGCCATTCATATATCCACTTGTATTCCACACAGAACGCAGTCCAGCAGTCTCATTTACTAACACTGTCAGTTTAATGTCTGAGGGCCCTTGGAAGCACCAAAATGTGCATTCATTTACAGATTTTGACAAAGTTTCTCCTTATCCATGATTGGTTCTCTCACCCCAATGAGCATTAAACCCCTAACATACATTTTCCATCTTATTCCACACTGTCTGAAAGTACGAAATGTTCTATATCAAATTCTTCATTGTAACTGTATA
>JAPMOB010236471.1:0-28119 GCA_029875015.1 Lepomis gibbosus
CATTATTTCTAATGGAGCCGGACTTCTTTTTGCAACCTGAAGAGTCGCCCCCTGCTGGCTGTTCGATAGAATTCAGGCTTAAGGGACTTCTTGTTGGATTCACGTCTCAGACCGAAAGCTTCCCGCTTGGTCTAGACCACTTAGCAACAACGACAGCCTGGTAACATGCTTCAGATCTTGGCCAATCAGAAGACAGTTGGCTTTGAAAGTGGGGGGCTTAAAGAGATAGGAGCATCTACAGTTTGTTTCAAACTAATGACCTTTTCACTCGGGAAACGAACAGACACCGAGACAAGTGCTCCGCAAGTAAACAGAAGGCGGTCAATAGATAGTAACCACGGCAATGAAATAAAGGCCTATACGAAGTATAAAGTAAACAAATAAACTTTGAACCATTTTCTTTTCAGTTTTTGTGGTGAGGGCAGTCTCGACTGGGTTTGCTGGCATCAAAGTAAAAGGTAAACAAACTTGGCAATACTTTAGTTGTATGCAACTTTAATTTTACTCATCTTCTACCTCTGAGGATCTGTCAATAACATTATTCGAGTTTCTAATTGCCTGGCATGTCTTTGACTCTTCAAGGTCCCAGAGTGTAATTTCTGTAAAAACTCAGACATTTATTACCATATCAGACTCAAGGATGTCCTAACCTTGTTTTTCTCCCCAGGTATTTATTTTTGTTCAGTTTTTGGTTCATTTTTCCTACATAATGCACAATAAGCATACAACAGGTGTACATTAAAATTAGCAAAGCGTTGATGTATGTTTAACAGCTGAATAATCCCAATCATAAAAACTGTCTTTTCAGCTTTTCTAAAGCTTCCTAATAGTTTTGTGACGTATCCAACTGTCTCTTGTGTTCTGTGTTTGGAATCGCAGTTTTTTCTGTCATAGTACTCTGCTGTTTGGATTTTGAAAGGCATATTTTGGCAATGAGCTACAGAAAAATATTTTAGGGGTAGGGGGGGGTTGCCAAGAGCACAGCAGCACCCACACTCAAACACCCCCATGAGGTCCAGGATCCTGTGTGACTTTCTTGATACTAGTATGATTTCCTCTGCCTGACTGTGTATTGATTCAACATGCTGGGAAAGATAATGACATGACCTTCTCAAAGGATATGTAAGATTCTATATTATTACATATATTTTAATGTCTTGAAATCCCATAAAAAGTTGGTTTGATAAAGTGTACAGCTGTTTCAGGAAATTCCCCAGACTTATTTAAAACATGAAACTATATTTTTTTTTAAGATTTACATCTATAGTTAAAGAGCCACAGGCAGGTTTGAGAAGTCAGACAGGATCGAGAGATGGGTTAACACATTGTTGGGTTGGTTTTGTGGATGACTATGTAGAGTAATGCCTATCTGGGGGGGATCATTTCTTTGATGAAGCAACAGCTTTATGTCCCTTTTCAGTTTTAAAGTGCTTTGCTTTATGGAAGTTTAGTTTGAAAAACAGCCAAAGTTTCACAAAGAAAGAAATAAGCAAACTCAATGAACTCTGATGTTAAACACCCCCCCCCCCCTTCCTCCTCCCTTCCTACATTCAAGAACCTGCCAGTAACCAAACCCTCTGCTTGGTATGTTCTGGAATGCACCATTAACAGGTAACACTAAATTAAGAAAAGGTCTTATGAAGACCGAGCTTCAAGTCATTACTCCAATAACTGATTAAGTTTCCTCTGGAGTATAAGTCAATGTTCTGTGCCAATGAAAGGGAAGGAATGGTAAAATAAAAACTTAATTGAAACAATTACATGAGCAACCACTGCAAGCTCACTTGGTGGAGTCCAACTAGCAGCAGCTGCCTCACGCCACACAGCTACACCTGGCCTCTATCAGGACGTTGATTTCATAGAGGGAAAAAAACAGGTTAAAATAAGCAAAAATACACAAGCGGAATAAAAACATGGGCCGTGCCAGTCTAAAGAACAAATTAAAATAAATTGCTCTGTAGAAATACCCCCCCCCCCTCCCAGTTAAGCTACAAACTCTCAAGCACGCTCTGTAGTCACAAGAGCTTCTTTGTTCAGTTTGACAAAAACAGATTAGAGAACTTAAAGATCACTAACTAGGTTTTTCCAGAGCTTTTTTTTTTTAATAATAGTTGGACATTCAGGTATTTTCTTTTTCTCAGACTTATGTTTCAAAGGTCAAAAAATGAACTTTTATGCTCAATAGATTGATCCAATTCAATGTTACAATAGACCAGATTCTGCTTTAGAGTATTCACAACCATCCTTTATTTAAACCCACTTATCCATGCAGGGTCGCTGGAGTATTCACAATAACCATCTATACCACTATAGTCCTTTGGGTGGTGTGACGACATTCAGAAAACGAAACAAGAACATCAAATAATAAAACCTTGGATAAACATTTTACTTACCGTTTGTTCAGTTTTCACACTTAAAATGTTCGTTTTGTTCCAATGTGTCATTTTGATTGGTGGCTTTGGATTTTCCCGTTAAGCCAAAATGTTGCAGTAGAAAAAGTTCTTGCATACCAACTTCCAAATTAGTTCACAGTGACGATTACTACACGTCCTGCTTTACACCGTTAAGTTTATATAAATTGGGACACAGCATATAAATAATGTGCTAAAATGTAGATTTTTGGCAGTGAAGGGCTTGTTTGCTGTGAAGAAAAACTCCAGTTCTGGAAGGACATTTGTGTTTTTGAAAATCTCAGTGTGATTGATGAAACATCAAGGGGATAAATCCGTCACCGTTATCATTACCAACACGTCAGCTCGACTTTGAACACAACACAGTGCAACCTGCCAAGGAGAAATGCTAATTATACTAATTACAAAACATAGATGTTATCCCCCGTGTGATGTGAACCACAAATGGACGTGCATGGAGGTGCCATTTTGGCATCGATAATTGCATGTTACCATTTTTCTGTGGATGAGTGCATTAGATGGAGAACTCTTTGAAGCTCCGTGGCTGTTTTGCAGAGCCGAGGTCTCTTCCATAAAACCCATTAGCTTCTGTGTGATAGTGGACCGAGAGCGCCCGCTAAAATCAGCCACCACTTTCTCACGTTGACCCTGAATGCAGCCTGAGAGCGTCCAGGGCTTCAGATGAGGGCGGCTGAGCAGTAATTACATGACAACCTTTAAACAACGGCAGCCTATAGCTGCCATTTGATAATGTGTCTGTGCTGGTTTGTCGGGGAGAATATGGCCACGAGTGTGTGAGGCTGGAACAGAGCAGAGCAGCAATTCATCATAGCGGTTTGGCAGGAAAAAATACACCATTAAGGCTGGAGGGTGTACTTTATATCTCTGCTGCTGCTATTTTTCTCCAAATTTGGTGATTTTCATGATTTGGGTTCAGCTGGAGAAGCACATTGTTCCCTGCAAAAATACCACTCCTATTTGGGTCGTTATTGTCTGTAATTGGGTCTCTTTTTTTAAGGCAGTGCTTCAGCATTTGAGTGTTTTACTTCTACAATGTTAAGGGACTTAAGAGGCAGACTTTAAAATTGATAGTCAAAATTGATGCACTAGATGCGGAGATATTTGGGTACTATGGGTCAAACTGCAAAAATGTCGGATACACTTTCCATAATGCATCAAAGTATTTTGTTTTTGTAAAACTCCAAAGGATACAAATCCCATTGATACTTTTATTATTAGGAACCACTTTGTTGAGTAGTGACTTTAACCAGGGTCACATGATAGCACTTTATATGTATATATAGAGTATTTATTTAAAATTAGTGTTAAGGCAAGATGAGTTTATTTGTATAGCACATTTCATCAACAAGCCAATTCAAAGTGCTTTACATAAAAGATAAAAGCAACATAGGGAAATATAAAAACAGGCTAATTTACCCAGTGTACCTCTTTGTTCACCTACAATTTTAACGTTTTTGTAGAATATTCATAAGTCCTGTAATGGGTTACCAATAATCAGGCTTTTTACCCTCAGAGTTTGCATTTGTCATTTTCTCTTATTCATGATAGTCACTAGGATTCTAGGTTGTTTGCATTACAGTCTTTGTAAAAGCAGTCAAACAGTGGAGAAATTTTACTCGGCCCTCGGTTCAGGTCTGAAGTCGGTCTAAGCAGTGAAGAAAACTTTATCATTCTAGCCATTTAACCATCATGTTCAGTACAGCATTACACCACCAGACTATGACCACCCAAATGTTCCCTCTTATGTGTGTCATCAACGGTGACATTTCCAGGACGGACAGGGACATGTCCTATTTTTGTCCCCTTCACTTTTTGTATTTGGTTTTCTTACCAAAGAACATTGTTGTCTCACTGTCCAGCCACCAATGTTCAGATAAGAGAAGATCTGAGCTGCTACACATATTGAAACACTCTTTTCAGTAACCATCAGTGTAAGTGCTTTGTGATTGGTTTAAATTATTTCACCCCCCTCCCCCCCAGCTCTGAAACAAATCTTATTCCCTCTTGTAGCATGAAATGTGAACAACAAACCCAACACTAAAACAGGGGTCGGCAAATAAGTCTGGCATCAGGCCAAATGTTTTTGAAGTCATTAGGTGGCGGGCCAGAACATTGTGAATTAACTATTTATATCCCGACATTTACTGTGTCTGTGATTAGCTTAGTTGGTAATGCACAGGAGTCCTGTTAATTAATTGTGAAGAGATTGTATTACATATTTACAATTAAGCACGTACAGAAGTGTGTACATCCTGGCAATTGGTCCACATCAACATATGCACACTTATTTTCATGTCCCCTGTATCTCCAGGCAGATCTCCAGCTTTTCTCATTCAGGGGAATCACATTTTCTGACAGCTTTTTCAGAGGTGTGTCAAGCAAGCCAGAGACTCTTTTGAATTTCCTTCCGAACTTTTCAAAGTCAAAGCTCTCAATTAAACAACATACAGTACTGCTACAAAGATGTTCTTGCGCTTTTATTTTGTAGGCACAATCACTCAAGAGGAAGTGATTATATAAGTAACTTTTGCTGTCATAACTGAGATCTGTTTCAGCAACAGCCACTATAATTATTTTATTTGATATCAAAATAATCCAGCCACGGCCCAAATATTATTGCTGGTGGGCCAGCTTTGGCCCGCAGGCCACCTATTGCCATTCACTGCTATAAAAAGTCATATTCCGGGAAATAAAAGGAAAACCTGTGAGAAAGAAATCTGACCTCTTTGACTGGGCTTAGTCACAATAGAGATAAGACGTATGTCCTCCAACAGGATTACTTACATCATTCCTTTTAATAGAGCTCTTATGTGCTGATCCACGTTTTCATCAGCGTACAGTTTAATTTGCCACGTAACAGTTGCTGTTTAGCATGTAATGACATTCTTAATGTTGACACTCTCTTCATTAGAAGGTAATTTTAACACTTTAAGCTCCCATGCAGAGTTATGAAGTTTCACTTGGTAACTTCTTCTAGTTTTATCTTTATTTTGTCTTTTTCATTTCTTTATTTGTTTGAAAGAGGACAGTGTACATTAATCAACATAAAAACAATGTAAATGTACCCGAGTTAGCTGAAAGATGCTAGTTTTCATCAGTAGTCCCACAGCCAGGTGTAAAAAAGGCAGCCTTAAAAATAATCACAGGTATAAAATCACAAGATAAAATACATACAAAACTTTATGGTTAAGAAATACAGTTCATGTAAAATAATTACATAATATTTAAATGCTTATAGTTTAAAGATTATTATGTTATATTTAAGAATGAACAAAGAAATTAAATCACTGATGTAGAACTTCCAGTGTTTCTCTAATAAAGATAATTTTTCTTGTCCATTTGTCCATAATTCAATCCTGAATATGATCAAAACCAGGATCAGACTCATAACCAGGATACCGACATGTCATGGCTGCAATGTCAAACAGGAACCCTGACCTCACCCTGAAGAGACCTCCATCTCTCTGCAGGATTGAGCTTCCTGTGATTGGTGGTCAGACAACAACAACACACACCGGTTGTCATCCTCGCCGCTGATCAATGCTGCAATTCCATGCCGTGTGACCTCAGCAAGGGCCCCTGTGTGATGGCATATGTCAGTCAGGCTTTGTTCGGTCTAAAGCGGCTGTTTTCACCTGGACGCCAACGCTGCACCGAGCCACTGCCGCAACTCTCCTCCGGCTCTGACATGGGCTGATTGGTGTGTCATTGAGCTCCGAGCTTTATTTGACTGTCCATCAAAGCTGAAAGCTGAAGGGTCCCTGTCTTTCTGGTTAAACCCGGCCCCCCGGGGGCCCCGAGCGCAAGGTCACCAAGCGAGTGGTGCCTGCAACCTTGGCGGGATGGGGTATAATATGAATACAATCATGCTGAGTGGCGAAATAATGGCGCCGTAAATTCAATAAACAACCCGGCGGAACTGACATCACCTTCCTTTCATGACATCTTTTTCTGACAGGATAAAGTAATACAGCGCTCCCCAGAGAGTCCCTGAAAACAGTCAATTTCTCTGTACTAAATGTCAAGGCAGCCACGCGTGGAAATATGAAAATGGAAGAGCAGAGGAGGAGGCACTTAACGGAGAGGAGAGGACAGCAGCACCTGCTATCAGCTGGAATCCCACTCTCTGCCTGTCTGAGCATCTGAACTCTGGAGTTAACCAGACGCCGAGCGGAGGATAAGCTGCTGCAGCAGGAGGTTTGTCGGAAACGAGAAGCACTCAAAAACAAAACAAGCTGGGCCATTTATTGGACTCTGGTCTTGATTTGAGCTGCAGATTGAGGGAAGTGATTTCATTATTCAGAATGAAAAATCTCCATATGGTCCTTACTGTCACCTCGGGACCTAAAGAGCGCTCGCCTTTGGCTCCTCCGTCAGCGGCTGTTTTAAAACACCTCCTCCAATTCCGTACGTCAGTATACTGTCAACAGGTTCTGACACGTTACTTGAGTATTCCCATTTGGATAGACTGACTACTTTTTCCTCTAATACATTTCAGAGGAAACTTGTGCTTTTTCCTCCTCTGCATTTATCTGACAGCTGCAGTTACCAGGTGACTAAAAATGGCACTTGGTCCAAGGGACTATGTTTGTGGGGGTGGTGGTTGTTTCGGGAACTGGTTGTGCAGATCTGTTTTTGTGCATGTACACTTTAGATTTGTTTTTGACTTGAAGCTTTGAAAAACAGCCCTGTTACAGCTCAGTGATGTGACTTTTGTCTGAAGAGTTTTAGAAAATGCGCATCATGATCTGAAGAATGAAAATTCATAAAATCTAAGAAACACTTGATTCTCAGCCATTCTCATTAGGGTATCTGTAATTCAATCCGATCTTAAATTTTATTGTCCATTCTGAATACAGTTTGGTCGTGTTCTTCCTCTCTCCGTCTGGACCGCGCTGTCGTTCCTCAGCTTGTCCTCCTGCGGGTGAACAGGTCTTCAGCTCCGCCATAAACCTCTCAGCAGCTACTCACAGAAAGCCATTCAGCCTTGATGGACGTCACCTCTGATGAAGGTAAAGCTGCTCTGATGCCTTTAAAGGACACTTCCATCATGATTACATTTACATTTAAAGGGTCAGTTCATCCAAATCGCACAACATCTATTTTACCACTTACCCATAGTGGTATCCATTCATGCAGACAGTTTTATCTTTATGTGCTCAGGTTTTTAAATATCAACCGCTTGGAGGTGAATGGAATATTGCATTACACTGAAGCAGTAAAAAGATGGCATTTGAAATAGTTAAGAGCAGCACATATTTCCAAAAACAATGTCCTAGATAAAAAATCAATACACCTCAGTGTGGACTGTTTCCACAATGTTGCACCTTTTAAAAAGTGTTCATATTTAGATTATTAAATCATTTGGGGTCATCTCTGCAGTAAATGTTCCGGCTCCTGCAATGTGCAGATGTTATCTGTTTCATATCACGAGCCCAGTCTTGACTCAGAATTACTGCACTGCAAACCTGCAGTGGAAATACAGAAGGGTGATTGAAAAGGAGGACAAATGTGCAAACTCTACATTTCTATCACAGTGTGCAAGTTTTCACATCACAGATGAAGAGACCAAGACATTAATGTTAGGAGTGTCGCAGGTAAATTGTGAGACTGTTATTCTAATCCAGCACACGTCCTTTTGTCAGTTTCAGTGAGTGTCTCCTCCCGGTCTGCTCGCTGTCCGTTCTGTTTGTGCTGAAAATAAATCCTGCGTTTGTCTCACCCCCAGTCTCTGTAAATGGGAAACACTATTCAAGCCATGGCTTCTGTGTCCGATAACATTAAAGGGTTCAGTGTGTAAGTTTTAGTGGCATCTAGTGGTGAGGGTTGCGAATTGCAACCAGAGGCTCACGATGTTGTTGTTCCGACTTCAGTGTGTGTTCATGTGCTCTTAAGTCAGAATGTGAAATCAACATGGACGCTACTACAAAGATGTGTTGGATTAACATTATATGTATATGCAATACATGCACAATTTGCACAAATCAAAGTTACGTACACTTCTTTATGTCCCATGTACACTATTTTTCTCTTTTTGCAATAAAGATTTGAGAAGGACAAATTGATTGTGATTATGCACTGCTCGCTGTGAAATGGCTCATTCAAAGGTAATAAAAACATAAAGTTTCATTTTGTAAGGTCTTTACATCACTGAAAACATAGTTCTAGATATTATATTGCATTTCTGTCAACAGATCCTAAATATTACACACTGAACCTTCAAAGAGCTCCCCCACAGACATTCAACTTACTTTCTAGTTGAGACATGCTGGTGTTGAGATGTTTGCTATAGCAGCAGGACAGTTGTGAGAATGGCTCTCTGGAGCTGGTGTGCTGGCTCCGAGCCGTCTCGTCCTCTCTGCATGTTGTTCCCCAGAGGAAGTTAGTTTTGCAGCATCAACCGACAGACTCAGTCTTTCTAACCCACAACATGATTTACGTTGGTTGCATGACTCTACATCACGGCGTTTGTTGGATTTCTCCACCTTTAAGGCCTAATCTTTTAAAACAATGAGCCTATATGTATCATTTTATTTCTGAGTGGGTCCCATTTAAAAAAAACAGCAAATATTTGGCATTAACAAATCAAGACAACTTTGGGTTTGAGTGAAAATTGGATGAAACTTTAATAACAATGCATAATCAAAATATAACTCCTAAGTTTTCCTGAATTAAGTAAATGTAGCGAAGGTTGGGGAGGATTAAAAGAGTGTCCTTGTGGATATGATGCTTTGAAAGTAAGCAACTATAACCATAAAAATGGAGTCTGACTTTGAAACAACCTTTGTCAAAGTCTCATGGGAACTAAAACAGGTAAAAACACACACACACGTCTTCATTATCATTTTACTAACTTAATGATCCTGAATGTAAAGGTTTGTACGAGGGTGTTGCTGCTATAAAAAGCCTCTCTGTATATAAGTGGGCCTGCGATGGAGAGCAGGACTCTAATGTAGAACATGAGTAGAAACACAGGTGAGTAGCTGACCTTGGAAACCTCAGAGAGCTCAGCTGGCGTCTCACTGTTTGTTTTGACACATCTGCTGTATGTTTGCATGTATCTATGACTCGGGGAGATTTTTTAAGGTCTTCTTTGCGTTCTCTGTTATCTCATTGCCTCATTAATCCTCATGCTTTCTCCTGTAGAACTGCAGACTGGCTCTCTGCAGGCCCTCTGCCCTCCCCCACCCCCCTCCCCCCGGGGACGCCTCCTCCGCTGCGTCCAGACTTGTCAGAGCAGATTCTCGTCAAATTACCAATGTCCTGCATCGGGGTAATTGCTTGCCAAACCCACTCCACTGATGCAAATTTAAGGGGTCGCCCGTGATGGAGATAATGCCAAATTGGTTTGGAGATTTTGAGATGTCTACTCAGCATGGATAGATAGATATGTGGGGCCTTAAATGAAAAAAAGAAGAAATGAAATAAGGTTCTGTGTGGAGAATGCAGATTTGGCATTACTCATCATCGGAGAAGACGGATAGCTTTCTCATCCCTGCAGCTTGTTTAATAATTGTAAAGTGTATCTGGAAGGCTCATAGTGCCACATAACAGACTCGTACACCGCAGTCATAACACCTCCTCTCGTGTCCAGTAATGTCCAATTGCCTCAGCTAAGGAGCCATTAATCGCGGTCGGGCTAATGGCCGCAGTCCAGCTAGGCCGTGGTGTGACCTGACTGTTAATGAGGCAGAATAAGCGGCTGAAATTGGCGTCTCAGGCTCGGTGGCGGGCCGGCCTGCCGCAGGCCTCTCTGATGCTGATGTCACCTGATGGGAGAGGCTGGCCGGTGCCGTGCGAAGCACTCGATTGGCTCACCCAGGGGGAGCTATCAGAGCTCGCAGCTCATTTCATGAGGATTAAACTCTGGAGGCTTTAAAGAGTTAAGCTGAAAGTCGTCTGGGGAAGAACCCTCTGTCTCTGGTGGTGGAGGGGTTTTAATTTCCTAGTGGCTAAGTTGGTGGATTTGGTAATGAAGAGGGGGTAAATGGACAATGACAGTTAAAGAGTGGTAATTAACAGGGGTTAGGAGGAGGAAGAGCAACGGTCTCAAGAGCAAATGAGAGAATGTATTCAGGTCCAAGTGACGTCAACAAGACTGAACACAACAACCTGCGCAGACTTTGCTTTCACTACTTTTTGTTCGCGGACGGCGCTGCTGCAGCCAGCTTCTGCACTGAGTTTTCCATAAATAAATACAATAAAGCTTATTAACAAATGAAGGGTTTATATTCACAGAACTGATAGAGGGCTTTTTATCAGAAACAGGACGTGATGACATTTTTGTATGTTTTGCTCACGTCTGTGTGATATTCTACAGATAGAAATAGTGAAAAGTGTAATGTTGCTCAATGTACATTTGTTTTCCTGAGAACCACGCACGTTAGGATATTAAATATGCGAGATGCCAAATCTCTAAATGACGTGCCGCTGTAGCTACGCGCTCATGCAGGCAATGTGGCCTGGACGTTAGTCTTTTTCTATTTGTATTAAGAAATGGGAAAATTGTTGAAATTAGATTTTGTGCTATTGTGTTGTGTAGCAGCAATGAAAACAGAAATACATTTATTTAATTTTTTTTTTATCAAGATGCAGAAACAAAAATACTGTTCTTCTTGGTACATTTATAATCATATTATTGCATTTTAAATGTTGTTTTTCAACAACAGACAGAAGGACCAAGTCTCAGATATCTCAAAAAACCAAAATGATAATGTCACTATGACAGAATAACAAAGTGCACTGAAAGTTTACTGTGATAGATAATTTATCAAAATGTCAGGTCTCTGCTAGTTGACTTTTGTTGAATTTAACCAATGGTTGCCAGGAAGACAGGAAGTCAATCAATAAAAACCTAAATGTCAGCAGTTCTGTAAATTAAGTGCAAAACATCAGTGTTATCCTTTATGAACAGCTGGGATTCCCTAATTATCTGAAGATTTGTCCTGAGCAGACACGAGCTCCACGGCCTGGGTCACACCCCACACGCCGCCGCCGCCGCCGCCGCCAACGGACTGCTGCCAGTCGAAGGTTGATGAGCTCTGGATGGATGTTTGAGTGAGCAAACATTTCAGAGGCTAATGAAATATTTTGTCATCCTGCGTTGTCCCCCTGGTCTTCTCGTCATACCTTTTGTCACTTCAGTTCCTTTTCCTTCACAGCGAATGCTCAACGCTGCCGCTGCGGGACTTAACAAGCCTGGAAAATAATTAAAATTCAACCAAATGATGAAACACTTGCAGCAAAGCGTCCTTGAAGGGTCGGCAGGGCCTGTTCTTAAACCAGCGAGGAGAGAGGGGGTAAAAAGAGCAGCTGATTTTTTTTTTCTTCACAGAGAATAATGTTAAGCTGCTGCTCCCAGCTTAAGGGCCTCTTAAATTGGAAAGGCACTGGCCTATAGAGACATGTACCTGTCAAACAAATACCACACGCCTCTGATTCGCTCGCTTCTCTTTCTCTCCGGCCTTTAAACTCTCAGATGGTATTCGAGTCAGACGCGGGGTGCCAAGGAGATTGTCGGGTTTGAGAACAGAGACGGGGATTCGCCTGTAAGAGGTATCACAGCGACGCTGCTGTCGGAGGAATTAGGAGGCGAGCTCAGCGGCCCTCCGGTGATCCGCTCAGAAGATGTTTCTCACGGCCCGGAGGACGGCTGTCGGAGGGGGGGAACGTACGGTGACAACGTGGGCTAGCGTGTGGAGATAAATGAAACATGTTAGAGGCAGAATTGGTGGGAAGAAAAATAAAACTTTGTCAGAAAATGAGGGTTTGGTTGTTTTGCAGTGCATCTTAAAGGTCACAGGGAACATAGGAGGAAACGCCAACATAGATTCAGTTTTCCTTTGTTTGTTATCTAAGAAAAAGGTTTTAATATGTTAAATTCATGTGATGCAGTGTAGTACAAATCATGATGGGTATTAAACTGCTGTAATTCACATGTGGATTAGGCACTATAAGGATAATTTAATCAGTTTATTACTAAAATTAATGCATTTCTGAAAAAATCTGAAAAGGAAATGAAAAAGCAAACAAAATCCATGCACACACCTGGTTTTAATAAAAACCAGACCTAACCGCAATGACGCAGAAACAAAACATCAGCGAGGCACGTGATCTAATAATTACAACTTATTTGGCAGTCTACATATTACAGCTATGATCTAACACACATGTACAGTACACAGTGACTTTTAATTAATCCCTTTTGTCTGATACATGTTATTTTTATTTACTTTTGGTACCAATTTATTTTATATTTCTAATCTTTTCATTTTAACGTGTATTGTGAAGCGCTCTATAAAGTATATTTCAATACAAGCTCTATAAACTAAATCATTAATTATCTGTCTGGGGTTTATGATGACTGAGGCATCCCTGCTGCTGATGGTTTTCAGGTACATATAATGAATGAATGCTGAACAGATGCTGCTTAAAGTAAAAGTGCACTTCTGTCTACATCTGTCTTCTCCAGCAGTCTTTGGACCTGTCCATGAAAAGAGGGGTGTGGGCTACAGCTGGTTATGGGCGTACCTACATCAATATATATGTGGGAATGGGAATGTGGCTTTAAATTTGAGCTATGTTAATCCCACATACATAAGCCAACTGTCAGAAATGCTTACAAGAGTACAAAATGTGTATTAATCCACCACTGAAAATAGTCCCCAACAAATACACTATTTCCTGCTGTTTGTTACAGGTGAGTCTGTCCAAAATAGAAAAATGTGTAAATAATTCATAACAAAAAAAAAAGTAGTACAGCAAATTCCAGCTTTGCCTCCAAGCTTGTGTTGTTTCTCTGTTATATTTTATTACATTATGCAGCTTTTGTTTTGCGAGCAGATGTAGCATTTTTCATAATCCTCGTGCATCGTCTCGCCTAAATCTGCCCCTCTCTGCATCCTCCTGTAGCGAAGCCGTGTGTTCCCATCCCGCCATCCCTCTGCTGGCTGTCAGTCTGTCAGTGTCACGCTTGAAGCTGGCTCCCCTCCCTCCGTCTGGGGAATTGATCTGTTTGGTCCCCTGACACTCCCTGTTAGCATTGATTAACCGGTGAGTCACGCTACCACTGCAAAGACAACGTTTGAAGCTTTCATTTTTCCCCCCCCTTAATTATTTAGAGTCACAACAAGGTGCACGCTCATCCCAGCCTCATACATCATGCAAAATACTCCGATTGACAGCCACACCACTTTCAGAGCTTTTTTTTTTTTTTCTCAGTAAACCTGGAATGTTTGTTTTAGTCGCAAGCTCTGGGGCAGGAGGTGCAGTTAGTGTGTGCTGTGATGGGAAGCTGAGAGCTGAATTACCACTAATGGCTGCGGCTGAGAGGAGTGAGGGATGATTTTATGGATGAAGTCATGTATTTTTCCTCAGATTTAAAGGTCTCTCTGAGAGGCCTGTTAGCGTTCACTGCCGCATTCACTGGGTCGTTGTGTTCTCCTCGTTAGACTCGGGCTCAGTCTATTTGCACGGTGATAAAACAGCAGAGTGATTAAAATGGTGTGATAAAAGCAGTGAGAACAAGAATGCTGCAGCGGTGGATGTTTATGTGACTGGAGAGGAGCCGAGATTTATTAACGACTCAGGTGCGTGTGGGGAGGGCTAAACTTTTTATTCTGAAAAGTTTCACAGATGTCAAAGCCCTATTATTGAATATTTCGGACCTGACTGTTGAATCAAATGAGTCGGCTTTGAATGCATCAACTCGGAGACTTTTCACAACATGAACACCGACTTTCACAACATAACTGACAGCCATGTCAGCAGCCCCAGATACACAGGAAAACAAAGGTTTAGGATGGAGGAATGACTGAGAGACTATTTCGTGACACTAGACTGGCAAGTATAAAGTTTGTCCTGAAGGTAGGGGCAGAGGACATGTCATGTTATTATCTAAATTAGAAGCTTATCCCTTTGTACTGTGGCCCTTTTAAGATATCTCAGACTCAGGCCTGTCAGTCATACTGTGCTCAACCCTTGTCAGCTGTAATGTGTCAGACTCAGACATACGAGTGACTGTAATCTGCTACGTGCTCATTTAGGACATCTCGGTTTATGCTTGTGAGGCTCAGCTCCACACTGGCTCAACTTTCATCCGTCTGAGGCCTCGTTCGTACAGACTTCCTTTGAATGAAGGCAGCCTGGCGACATAGCACAGCGCCGGTGCTGAGGACAGGACGTCATCAGCCAAGGCATCGTGGTGACTCTTCTCTTTGAAATATATTCTGGAAATATATATTCTGGAAATATGGATTTGACAGTGACTGGCTTAACTTGTTACTTTATGAAACAGCAAAAGTGAAAAATCTTGGAGGGAATGTATTAAAGAGCTCATATTATTCTCAATTTCAGGTTCAAAATCTTATTTAGGGGTTGTACCGGAACAGATTAACATGGTTTCATTTTTGTCAGACTGCACATTTCTGCAGCTCCTCTTTTCACCCTGTGTGTTTATCACTTCATTTTAGCTACAGAGTGAGGCATCTTACTTGTATAAAATCTTTGTTGGGAGTGCGCAGGATGACTAGCCAATCAGAAGCAGAGTAGGGTGGGTCATGAGAAGCCGGTAAACATGGCTTTTGTTCAGCTGCACTTGGCAACAAGGACTGGAGCAAGAGTTTCAGAGCGGTGAGTTATTAATCTGTAACAAAAGGATCTTTCATCCATAAAATTTTGACCGAGCTCTGTCTCTACATCACAGTAACAACTTTATGCGTTTTTCCACAGGTGTTTTTGAGGGCGTGTCGGACTAGCCGCTAGGCGAGCACTATGATGCATATTTCACTGTGACAATACAAGAAAGCGGAAGTAAAGGCTGGACTACAAACGAGCTGTTTACAGTTCAGTGCAGAGTTTTCTGTGGGAGAGGGGAACAAACTTTGGGCTTTTTCACTTTGCAAACCTGTTACATGCACAAAAAAGATTTATAAGTCATAATATGCAAAAGCGGAATATGACCTCGTCAACCTAACTTTGATTTAAGCTTTTTGTTTTAAAATGGTGTCAAAATGTCAACTGTGATCGATTATCGAACTGCTGCAAGTTTAAACTCTCAGCAAGTTGACTTTAATAGAAATGAAACCAGTGGCTGCCTGGAAGGAAGGAAATCAATCTGTAGAGTTAGAGTAAGTATATGAAAGTTATATTTAACTCAACAAAAACCTCCATAACTCCTTGTTTATTACTTTAGAAAGGCAACAACTTAGAAAACCAGCAACAAAACCAACAGATCAAAGCAGGTCAGGTCTCAGGGAAGTGACTATGTGAAATATGATAAACATAACTTCATTTAGCTCCAGTGAAGTCACATCGTCTCAAACATATTGTTTATGTGCACCAATTAGCGTTGAAATATTTCTGACTGAGAAACTGTCCTGAGTTGCCAGAGGCCCCTCGTCGCCTCTTGTCTCAGAGCCCTCGTTCCGGCAGCATCTCAGAGAGCAGAGCCGAGCTTTCATGTGGAAGCCTCGGGGACGGAGCCGGGGCACGAGCCATTCTTCGTCTTTTAATTGGTGCCTCCACGTGCTCGTTAGTTCACAACACTTTAATTTGGCAGTGGCGTTAAGGATCGGCCCTCCGTATATGAGACGAGAACTTGATAATGCTGTCAGTGACTAATTAGTGGCGATTGCATCTGTCAGGAAATTGCATGCGGGAGCAATTAAAAAGATGCACTATTAGTTTTGGCCCACCTTGCTGACCCAGTTAGCGCTGATGTCAATGGGAAGCTGGTTCCACTGTTGTGGAGCCAGGACAACACTTTGTGGAGTGGAAGCTGAGCCCTCCACGTACTGAAGGAGCAGCAGAGCGTAGTGAACGGGCTGGGGTGTCTGGTCTAAGCATACCACACGACAACTTTGGTAGTCAGCGGTCACCAAGTATTTTAGAGCAAAACTGCCAGCAAGTCTGACACACAACAGCAGACCATCGTGACCGCTCAAACCAGACCCACACAATGCTGAACCAGAACCAAAGACTATCATAAAATACAGTCTGCACTATCATCTCTAATTCCTAATTCTTATCATTCTCATCAAGTTTAAAGTTTCAACTTACCTCTTGCTCATGTTGACTGTGAATGATGCGCTCTGCGTCCAATAAAGCAGGAGTCCAGAATTCCAGAATTAAATTGTGAAGGGACTCACAAAAGACTTCAAATGAAACAATAAACTCTATATTAATGTAAAAATGTATCTCTACAATAACTAATCCCCAATTTCACCGCTAATGCCTAAGCACCAGTATTAGCTGACAGTTACATAAAATCTGTACATAGTGATGAAATGATCAGAAAGCTAGTGATCTGTAATAAAGCAGCTAGACAGCTAACTACTGACATTCACGGGGGTCAGACCCCCCCCCGTAATTTGCACCATGTCCTGAATGATCATAGGATAAGATGAAACCGTCTGATTTGTTTGGTTCATCCAAACCTGACCCAGAGTTTGAAAGTGAAATGAATTTAAGCAGCTGAATGTTTTTCTACAAAGTGAAATCGTTTGCTTAGAGAATTTTAAGGCCTGTGATTTGGTGTTTCTTACCAAAAAGTACTTTTGGAGTCGTAGTTGACTCCTTCAGTTTTTATGCCCGCAGGCTTCACAGTTGTTTATATTTTGCAGTGATGATTCAAGTCCATGCGAGGCCTAAAGGGCTCCAAATGTCAGTCAGCTCACCTTGTTTATGACAGTAAACAATGTGAGGTTTACTCTCAGCTCTTTGGACGGCTAAAGAATGTGCCTCTTCATGCGCCTCACGATGTGGCTGCAGCGCTCAGACTTGTTTTATTATCAGAGAACAACAGTTGAAACAGTTTTCATCTTTGTCCAAGTCGTCACTCTGTGACTTACGCTCTTGTCCTCATGCTTGTCAGTGTTTAGTCATGTGAGTCCTCCTCTGGCGACAGTCATCTCTCCTCCACGCCTACTCCCTTCAATCCCTTCACTTCTTTCATTTCCTTCACTGGCTTGCTCTTTTGTTTGTTTGTTTGTTTGGTAATTATAGCCTTTTTTTTGACACCTGTGCCGACTCTGTGGCGGTGTGAAACATACAGCTCTCTGCACATGCTCGACACACTGCTGCACACCGATAAACACATACACACACACGCTATCTCTCATTTGCACTCCATCTTTAATACACACGCATTCGCCCCCTTGTGTGCAATTACCTCTTCTTTACTATTTACCTCGCTCTGCACGCTAGCTGTTTTTCAAGGGATGCAGGTAAACAAAACACGTGCATACGCACAAACAGACACACACACACGGAGCTCAAATCCCTCAGCTGTTGAATGCCGTAGCGTTGGAGATAAACCTGCTGAAGGTCCCGTGTGACGTGAATGCAGTCCGTCACAACACTCTTTGTTGTGTGTTTTGCTGCCAACTTCCCACTATGCAACCACACAGGGGGTCGGAGAAATTTCAGGTGGTGTCAGATGTTNNNNCCCCCCCCCCAGCAGCAGATGGTTTCAACATGCGTTTTAAGGAGTGGAGGGAAATAAAAGGAAGAATCCCCCGAACGCTCCTCTGCTCATGCTTGTCGTCGTTGGGTAGAGGCGTCCCCGGCGGGTTCCACCCCCTCCTCTTTTTCTTCTCTCCTCCTGAAGTGCTCTCATGCAACCAGCTGAGTGATAAGCTCACCATCGTTGCAGATGGAGGCGTGCACAAGAGCGTCCTACAGGGAAGATGTGGTGAAGATGGAGGGATAGAGCTTCAGTGACGACCACAGTTAGGAAGTATGTTCAGCTGCCTCTCAGCTAGAGGTCTTCGCTGGTCCACCCATGTCAGTCGGGTTGGGTCTTGTTCTGTCCCAGATCTGGGTTTGTTAACGGTGTGCGTGATACCTGAGTGGATCCGAGAAGACCCGGCCGTGATCAGACGGACGATGCTGTGTGTGGTAAAAAAGCAAATGCAAGCAAACTGCGAGGTGCATCTGCGGCATCAAGGCGTGTCCTGCTCAGGAGGTGAAGGGTCTGAGAGCAGAGGTCAGAATCGTCTCGGAGAACACAGATGATAGCAAATGAGCAATGAAAACATTAGCAGCCGTGGCAAGAAACAAGCAGCTGTAATTGGGCAAACAGTCAAAGTTGTGATTTTTATGGTATTCAACAAAACTGCGAAACTGATTCTAACCGTGAGGCCTGTTCCAATCAGCAAGAGAGAAATGACCTGGATATATACCGACTTTCTTGGCAAGAGATATGCGTCACAGCCAGGCACAGGGAGAAATCTATATATTTGGCAATAATTAATACTCTACTGTTGGTCAAACAGCTTCATTAAGCAAACACTAAAATAAATAGTTGAATAAACTGTGTAATAAAGTGAGAAGTCTGTGAGGGTGGACATTGGGATTGGGCGTTTTCCCAGCATCATGGTGCCTTCAGGTACCATCAATCTGGACAGGACAATGCATCATCATTTCGGGCCTTCAGCAGAAGAATAAATGCAATGGTACCAGTGGCGACAAGTGTCGTAGCAGCGGTTGTAGTGTTGAGCTTAGAGGTGCAGGAGATGGCCTTAAGGATACTTAATGAGCAAACTGAGTGAACATTAGTTATTGTTATTTTAAGAAAAATAAGCAATTACATTTATTAACTTTCAACGTAATTTCAGATGAAGGAGATTAAGAACTCAATAAATTGAAATCACTAAACATTTGATCAGGTTTCATGTCTCATATTTGGAAAATTGAATATTGGAGTTAAAATTTAATTCTGAGGTGAAGCTTTGCCTGGATTAGAAAATAATCCCCACTTTCAGCACAATGTGCAGTTTTACTGTTTGCTCGCTGTTTTGGCAGTTTTAAACATCACACATGTTAATAATCCTAATGGTGGGTAACAGGTGGCAAATGGATCGGAAGACAAACATTCAGAATCCATCAACGCCGCTCATTATGTGATTTAATCTGCTGACTGTTACCACCAACTGACCCAGACTCAGACTGTCCAACTCGGTCCAGTCAGTGATGCTGTGACGCACAAAACATAAATACAATCATGTAAACAATTGTAACGTGTGTCCCACATTTAGACAAGGACGCCCAAACTTTTAGTGCCCGTCTCCATCTGATTTTAACCTGTGATCAGTATCTGGATATGTTATCAGGATCAGGATCTGATCTTGGGCCTTTGCATTTACCAGGGCCAGTCCAGTCTGGGGCCGGTTCACCCTGAGATTAGCCTAAAACAAGTGAGACTGTCACAAAAATAGAGGTGAAAAACATGGTTTGTAATTATAAACTCTTAATGTGTGGTTTAATGTTGTGGAGCAAGCTATGAGAAGGGAAGGAGTGTTTCAAATTGTTCCACTCTTCCCAGTAAAACGTCCTTGTCCACGTCTTTTAGTTTGACGCAAGTCTTAATTTACCTCGAATTCATGGTAAATTTTTCACGTTTAAAATACTCAAGAGCTCGACAGCTTTGTGCATTTAGACGTCTCTGTAGTCTGACGTTTTATTATTATCTAAGATGTACACTATATGGACAAAAGTACTGGGACACCTATTCCTTACTGTTATAACATCCCATTCTAAATCCATAGGCATGGAGTCGGTCTCCCCTTTATAGCTACAACAGCTTCCAATCTTCTAGGAAGGCTTTCTACAAGATTTTACAGTTTGTCTGCGGGAATTTCATCCAGAGGAGTATTTGTGAAGTCAGACGCTGATGTTGGACACGAGGGCCTGGCTTGCAATCTTCGTTCTAGTTCATCCCAAAGGTGTTGGATAGGGTTGAGGTCAGGACGATGAGCGGGCCCAGTCAAGTTCTTCCACACCAAACTGGGAAAACCATTATTTTAGGGAGCCGGTTGTGCATAGAAGCGTTGCTAGAACAACTCTTGTCTAAAATTGTATGTTGCAGCATCAGGATTTCCCTTAAGAAAGACCACACCTTGAAAAAACAGCCCCTGCCAAAACTATTGGGCCGGTAGTGTCCCGGTACTTTTGTCCATATAGTCTCTTTTAGTTACTGTATTTTGACTCATGGTCTTTGCTACCAGTCTCATGCTTGGTCTCAACTGAGTACAGTTGGCTTTGTTTTCCCTTTGCACAAGTCAGTAAACATGACCTGTTCCTGAACATGGGAGGTGATGCTGCTGTGTGGCAACTAATTACCATCTATTAAAATATCGTTTTTCCTGATAAAGATAATATATACATTCACAGATCACATACCAGTGGAGATGGGTTTTAGTTTTTATTCTACTGATGGTCTCTTTCTCGGTCATAAAGATGAAACATGTTTGAAATCTTAATGAGAACGGCGGGCAGTGACTGCATCAGAAGGACCTGCAGACACCGCAGACTGAAGTCTGATGTACTGCATTAGCGTTGTGAGGTCAACATTGATATGCAAATGTGCCCTATCAACAGAAGGCATGTATTAATGTACAGAGAACTGAAAATAAAGATCAACTACAATGAGAATGTGACCTCTCGGAGAATCTGCCGGGGAACAGAGGCGATTCTCAGCTGCAGCGACTGCGGCTGATAACCTCCAGGCCACGACATGAAGCTTTTTCCAGGGAAAGAAAACGAGGAAAAGACCCTGACTGATTTAAAGAAGAAGAAAAAAAAAACTGGCTGACCAAGATGGAGTTGCCTGGGGACAGAGCAAGAGAAAGAGAGATGAAGGGAGGGCGAGTGAGATACATTTATATTATGTGATTAAATGGGAAAGGGAGGCTGGACTGCCGGTGACAGACAGAGTGATGTAGTGGGAGTCGAGCGGCGGCTTTATACTCTCTAATTGACCCCGGTTAGGATCCACACACCCTTTCCCCAGCTCACAAAGAGCGCCTAATTGCTGCAGCTGATTGGGTCCTGATAGAATTACGGCTGTCAGTGAAGGTCATTAGGCTCAGATTCATCTTCCATTTCGGTGACGAGCAAAGCCGCCCTCCTTATTCCACAAGCTGTCTTAACAAGCTCGCCATGAGCTCTTTTGTGAGGGAGAAAATCCCAGATAAAGCAAAAAGCTGCCCTGCCCGTGTGTGTGTGCGCGTGTTTCGGCGTGTTGTCTGCCTGTGATCTCGGACACGTGGATCAATATTTGCGAGAGCGAACAACTTTCTCTCCTCTGAAGGTGGAGGGACGCAGAGCAGCGACGGAGGCTATAATCTGGGAGGTCAAGCCGAAGCTTCCCGCAGCAACTCTCGCTGGTGGTGAACAGAAGTGGACTTCTCAGATAAAGATGGTGTCAAGCCCAGACTTCTTCTGTGAATATTAACACTGCAGCAGATATGTGCTCTTAGCACTTTAACAGATGAAGTCCTTGTTAGAAAAGGAAAAAAGGCATTTTTACTCCCGTCTCAATCATTGATAATGTTGTACTCACAGCTGAGGTGAAAATCATAAAAGACCAACACTTTGGTTTATGACAAGACCTGCAGTGACATACCTGTCAGCTTCAGCTGAAATTTGTGTTTACTGCTAATTAGCCAATTTTAGCATGCTAACATACTAAGATGGTTTCTAATTATAAAGCACTTTGTGACAGCAGCTCTAGAAAGATGCTTTATGAATAAACCTCAACTATTTCAAAATAGTGATCTTTATCCACATTATCCACCCTTCACACTACAAAAATTATAAAAATTATATTTCCTTATTGGAATGCACCACAATTTAAGTCATAAATGTCTATAATTGAGTCCTATAAACCCTAATTTCTTTAAAAAAGAAAAATATGCCAATGCGGCAGGACTACTTCTACTTATTTCAGGAATTTCCTATAAAATACTATGATATATTAATGTATAAGGCAGAGCACTGTGCAAGAATTAAAAAAAAAATGAAAATAAAAAAAGTAGCTTTGCATTGAAAACAGGATGAAATACTTTCACTGCAACAGCTTTTTTAAAGGCTTTAAGAATAAACTGTGAGGACTTTTATTACAGTGCCTGTAACCCTCCTGTAGACATGTGTGAAAGCCGGAGCTGGCGGTGGTTGAGTGTTTGTGTTTGTGCATGATCAAACGCAGTTCAGTCCTTATGTTCTCCATCAGACACTCTCGAGAAGACAAAAGCTGATAACAGGTCGTCTAAAAACCTGCTGATCCCTCACAGCTCTGAACGAGGTCGGACAATCTGCCTCAGCATGTGTGGTGGAGTAAAACTAAAACAGTACCAGGCATACAGCGAGAGAGAGAGAGAGAAATACAATGTATGATGGATTTAGTTCTTAGCAGGAGAAGCGGAACATCGATAATGTCCACTGTCTTTGCCGTGTCCGCTCGCTGGCGATTTTTTAGGATTTACTGTGTGAAAATCTCACAGAGAAAGAGAGAGAGAGAGAGAAAGAGAGAGAGATTGAGGGAGGAAGAGGGGGAGACGATGAGTCAACCAGCAGCTTCAGTCCGTCACTCCAGATCTGAGCTGTCAGAGCCTCTGCTACCAAACTTCTTCACATCTGCATTTTATGGACTCTCCAACAAACTCATTCACACTTTTACTAAGTCTTCTATCTGTACCAATTTTAATACCACAGAGAGCAACATCTAAACATTTAAAAGTTCACACTGCCATTTGTAATGACACAAATTCCTAAAAATCCAGCCGTATCACCTTACCGACATTATTTTGTGTTATTTTCGCACCATTTGTCAAGACACAAACGGCTGCAAAGACAGTTACATCTAAATAGCTAAGAGACACTGAGTCTGAATCTCCAAAGGGTCCCTGTGCTGTGGAAGACATCTTGCCTCGTTCCCGTGCCAAAGACATCACGCCCCAGTGACTCTAAGGACTTCAAACCGGTGGCACTGACCTCCCACATTATGAAGACCCTGGAGAGACTGCTTCTGGAACAGCAGCGGCCCATGGTCAGACCTCGCTGGTTTGCGCTGTGAGGGTCTTGTTTTTTGACTTCTCCAGTGCTTTCAACACCATCCGGCCGACCCTGCTGGGTGAGAAGCTGACAGCGATGAAGGTGGATGCCCCCCTCGTCAGAAAATGTGGTCAGTAACTTTTGGGCCCCTCAGGGGACGGTCCTCTCTCCCTTCCTCTTTCCCATCTACACCACGTACTTCAACTAGCACACAGAGTCCTGCCATCTTCAGAAGTCTTCTGATGACTCTGCTGTGACATGGTGTGAGCAGAACCATCTCCAGCTCAGCATGACAAAGACTAAGGAGCTGGTTGTGGATCTAAGGAGAACAAAGGCAACAGTGACCCCTGTTTGCATCCAGTAAAACGTGAAAAACGTTTGAACACTCTGTCGGTGGTGTCAGAGAGGAGGATGCTGTCCAAATCTTGGACAATGTCTCCCACCCGCTCCATGACGTGCTGCTCTTATTCATTATTACCGTTCACAATAACAATTCCTTTAATTATGTAAATATTGTACACATCCACACTTTATATTTTCTTTTATTTAGATTTTTACTCTATTTATATTTCTTTATATACCACTATCTTTGTTTATCTTCCTTTTGCCTTTAGTGCAACGTGTGCAACTGTGACACAGAATTTCCTCTCGGGGTTCAAATAAAGTTCAATAAAGTATTTCTGATTGTGATTCTAAAGTCCTGATAAAGCTAATAGTAACAATTCAGCTAATGTAAAAGGTGCTACTCACTGTTCTGGTTTCATTGTTAACGAACTGCTACAAACGTGTAACACATCAAAAGTAGTTCATTTACACCTCTTATGGTGTTGCTACAAAGCCTGCGCCATCTTGGAATACTACGTGAATGCACTCAAATTGGACTTATGGTTTTCCCGTATTTTTCTTTTACAGAATGGGGTCCCTTCCGTTCGCCAGCTGCGCAGCAAGCTAGGAGAATGGAAAGGGATGGCAGAGACTGCAGCCTCAAAACTGGAAAGATAACATTAGAAGAGAGCGCAGGTGGATTTCACGGTGAGAGAGAAAGCTACCGTGATGTAGAATCCACACACTGCTGGTAGAAAAGCTTCATTGGAGCAGTAGTTTTTTGAATATTAAAACATTGATCTGTTTAACTTTTTAGGAAACTCCACGAACATGTTTCACTTTTTCAAAGATACATATTTAAGAAACTCTTAATATGAAAGGCTGCTGGTTTACAGAACCTGGCTATCAATGAGCACATTAAGTATTCAACACTTCAACTTGCTTGCTGCTTAAGAAGTATCGAGCTTCAATACCAAGACATACTCCACAAGTGCACAGATTATTTCACCTCAAATCAACTTCTTTAAAGAATTTATAGTTTATTTAATTTATAGTTTAATTTGATACAGCCTTGTGGCTCTTGTCCATCCCATGTGTGCTATGTGAGCCCCTTCGTTTTGGAGGAGAATGTTTGACAACCCTCCCTTTAATGCATATGCAGTGAGGAAGGAGGCAGACCTTGAAGACACTCGTGTGCCGGCCACGTAAGGGGTGGAAATAACAATTTATGAAGTTAAAATTTGGGGGAATACATTTAAAATGTAAAAATAACAACCAACTGGGATAGGCAGTGTGGGTCTCCAAGGATCTTCAACTTCTTCCACAACTGGGGGAAGAGCAGCAAATGTTTTAAATATAAATATTATATCATTAAATGGGATAATACAACAATAAAAAGTATACATATCCTATCCTGATTATTTGTGACTTGTGAAAAAGTCCAGCACAATACAATTTAAAAATGAGGCGATCTGAAAGTCTTATTAAAAAGTGTGGCAGATCTAATGTTCAGCGATTGGCCATCCGCTCCACATGCTGTGGCCTTTGTGGATCACTGCCACCCGGTCCTCAGACTCTCCCACCAGTCCTCCCGACAAATACCTGTCAACAGAGAAAATGCATCCCTTGTCTATTAACACGAGGGAAACTTGAGCAGTTACAGGAGATTAGTAATTGATGTTTCTTTGAGTTTCACACAGTCAAGGAAAGGGCTCTAAAATACATGTTAAAACATACACATAAAAACAAAGTACACTTCCAGCCTGTTGTGTCTGCATGTTTGGAGTAGAATAGGTCACATCTGCACCTGAAAAATGATAACAAGTCACTATTGTCATATTAGGGTCTTTGTCATTGGAAAAAAGCAGCCATTATGCTACACGGGCTAAAGTATGCCATTCCAGTTTATCCAAAGATGCTGGATGAGGTCAAGATCAGCTGAAGTTGTCATTTTGAAACAGGAACACCTTTTTCTAAAATATGATTGCGTGCTGGAGCATTTCCCTTTATTGGAACAAAGGGGCCCAAACTAGAAAAATGCATTAAAAATGGTTATCAGCTCAGTTTATAGTCAATCAATAGTAGCGTATTCTTTGTGTACTGTTGAAATATGTATGCAGATAGAATTAAAGCAGCTTCTCATTCTCTGAAAGTACTGATTTTTGTTCCGCACTTTGCACACTTAATCTAAATGATTCAATTTCTTTAGAATTTTCTTTCCTAAACTGATTCTTTTTTACTGTACGGAGAAAGTCTGATGTGTACGAGTCTAATAGCCTGAATAGCAGGTTACATATATATTTGTTTTTCAGTGATTCAGGCTGAATGTAAGTATAAATGGCTGATGTTGCTCTGCTCGGTGTGTTTTTCTGCAGAGAGATGGAGGCCAGAGCTGTCGGCTGCTTGTCGCTCTTCAGTACATTAAAGCCCTCCAGCTGTCCATTAGTGCACCTCTGTCATGTTTAAGAGCTGGAGGTGGGAGTTGCACATTAGCTGAAAGCTAACACAAATAATATAGATGTGCGGAATTTAACCCTTGACCTCTGTAAGCGCACCCACGCTGCCCAGCGGAGCCGCCGCCGCCGCCCGCTAACGCGCTGGGAGGGAACATGGAGTAATCAAAACAAATGAGTCAGTGAACGGAGAGGAAACCTGTGCCGTGAGCAGATTTCTAATGATGACTAATATTAGCATAACCTAATATGCTTGTTGATCAAGGGTAAACTTTTGGGGGAGGACATGTTAGGTGCAGAATAAACAAAAGCAGCTGCTGCCAAGGCTCCAGCAGCCTTCAGAGGGAGGAGGAAGACGCCGAGGCCATTCTTAATGTGGGCTGAGCCCGCTGAATGGATATGAGGCAATCTGTCTGCTCCGCACACACTTATCGACTCAGTTTTATTTCAGCAGAGGTTCTCAGAAGCTCCAATTAAATACAGAGGAAAAGGCAGCAGTTTGAGCAATTGCATTAATATATTTATTTTTCTTTTCTTTTTTTTTCTTTTTTTTTTACCAAAAAACATTTCTTTTCTTTGTTTCCTTTCCTTCTCCCAGTTTTCCCCCGGCAGTTAATTGCACGAAACTCCTCAGTGCTTTCGGTTACAAGGCCGCCGCTGCAGATCTGCCACGCTTGTCCCTTAAATATTATATGTAGACTTAAGTAACAATTGTTGTTCTTTTGACCATCAACTATTCATGTTCTCTAAGTGAGGTGCACCATGGGAGAGGAGTGTTGTGAAACCCTCGCTGGAAACCTGTTTGCAATGTATTTTGGGGCAAGTAAAAGCAAACACTGCAAAAATAAAGTCTTCATTTTAACAAGCTCATTCAATCTTGTATTCAGCCTTCAAACCAGATTCTTTATAAAACCATAGAATCCCCCAGTTGCTTCATCTTTACAAACTCATGCTGTGCAGCCACATTTTGTTCAAACCCACAGAACTTAATTTAAGTTCTAGTGAAGGTCCCTGTGTTTCCAAAGATAGCCAATCTGTCAGGCTGAATTTCAAAGAAATGTGTTTAAAATGATGCATACAACACACACAACGCATCGGGTTTGAACTGCCTCAAATGTAAACATCAAAAAAGCTTCAATGAAGCGCTGAAACAACATGATACACAATAAATTATAAGACACAAAGGTTTAAGCTAAAGAAGCTGACCACATGCATTTGTGTGCTTTTGCTCTTTGGCTGTTAAAGTTTTCTCTTTGAGCCTGCCATTGTGGTAAGATCTATAAGACTTTTTTGAATTTTGACTCGTACTCTCTTGTGTCAGAATACCGACACAAATTTCTTGATACTTATTAAAACGCAAGTTGACTTGTATTGGAAACAAGTCAAAGGGTTGCTCTAGTAATTTAATATTGGACTTCCATACAGTTGTGGGACAAGAGACACATTTTAGAGTGAATGATCAGAATCTGTGCAGCACAAGCTGAGACATCCTGACTTTAACTCCCTAACATGGATCAAAAAAATATTGGATCCTACACTTCCCATAATGCAACTCAGTAGCATCTTTCAATACACCCTCCATGCCTGGTGTTAGAAACTTGAAGTCTCCAAGCTGAGATAACCCTGGTGACCAGAGCCAGAGAGGACATTAACAGTTTTCACAAGTTTGACGAACAATGATGGGTAAACTGAATTTGAGGTTTAATAACAATGAAGTGGCCCATTAAACATGCGTGTAACTGACATCCCCTGATCCTCTATTGTTTCACACTTCAGACGTAAATCTGGCGCACCTAAAATACCCCATAAAAACGCCATCAAGGGCTAGATGTTACATAACATCTGGGATGTTTACGCGCTTGAAGTTATATCGACATGATGGTAGTGTGGTAGAGCAGGAAGAGAGCCACATGTATAATAATGGCTTATGTGGAACTTTTTCGTTCACGTCTACAGCAGAACTATGACAACAACTGCACTAGAGTGACGTCAAAGTCGCAACCACTTAACCCCTAGAGCCTATTTTTAGGAAAAACGCCTAAAATAACATATCCACAATAAATCAGTAATAACTCCTC